>CAJQZJ010034368.1:2027322-2050392 GCA_907164525.1 Lophiomys imhausi
TTCACGGCAGCAAGCCATGCCTGAGGGGACTGGCCCGCCTCAATGGCAACAAGGGCTTGTATAATCATGGCTGCGTTACGCTTTTGTGTGGTTCTCATTTTGTAGATGCACCATAGGCAAACCAGAGAGGCTAGCATCATTAGTATCGCCAAAGAGCCTACACCCGCCCACTCCTTAAGATGATCCATAGCCGTCTGTATCCAAGAAGTCAAGCCAGTAGCCAGGCTCAGATCCACCCGAGTGGAATTGATGTGGATGATTGTTGCTCTCAGCTCTCTCATCAAATTTTCAAATTCAGCCGACCAATCCTGTAAGAGGAACTTTGACAATTGTCTGGACAAGTTATCAGCTTTTGTATAATTTTGATATTGTACAGAGGTAACACACAAACCTTGCATTTTCCACTCACACCCCAATTGTGCTAGTTGCCAAAGAGAATCAATCTGTTCTTGTATTAAATCTATGCGTTGATTAACTATCATAAGACCTCCTTTGAGATCAGAATTCATAGAGTTCTGAGTATCCAATGCCTGTGCCACAGTGGCTGAGATGTTATTCAGGGCATTGGCAGTCTGTATAGAACTAGACAAGGCAATAGCTGAGGCAGTAGCTCCCACAGCAGCAATAGTGATAGCAGTAACAATAGCTGCAGTGATGCCAAAATCTCTTTTAAACCTGAATAGCATCATGGTATTAGGAGCCTCTACAGGAACTGGTACATATCGAGGCATTCTAGTCACCACAGCCACAGGAAAGGCTGTGGCATTCCAGCATAGGGCATAAAAACATGTGCTTGGAGTGCATACTAACTTTTCTTCACCTAAGGATGCACTCCCATTACTTACAATCCACAGAAAAGGAGGCCAGAGACACATTGGTCACATGCACGATGGCAGTTCTCAGATTCTGCATCAGCTTATCAAACTCGCCAGACCAATTTTCCTGTAAGATACTGAGAGAGTTGCTTAGACAAATTTGCAGCTACAGTATAATTTTGATATGGCACAGAGGTCACATACAAACCAGTCATTTTCCACTCACAGCCAATCTGGGCCACCTGCCACAATACATCCAAGGCCATGGCTACATTGGCTGACAAATTATTCAAGGTAGCGGCAGTCTGCACTGAGGCATCCAGGCTTCCAACCCCTTGTTCTTATAAGGGGTGATAGCTGCTTTACACTCCTTTGTACATTGCTCATACACAAGTTGTTTAATTAAGGGCATTGCCAAATCAGGGTCTCCAAATACCCTTCCAGCTGTTTCAACCATTATAGCCACGAAGTCTGAGAAAGGCTCCAGGGGATCCTGAATAACCTTAGTTAGATTGTTATCCACTTCCCCTTTGTTAGGCAATGATTTCCAAGCTCTGGTTGCAATTAAATTGATTTGCTCAAACACCTGAGCCGGATACCCAGTTTGTTGTTGAGCAAATCGACCTTGCCCAAGAAGCATGTCCACATCCCAGGCTGGGTTTCCTGCTGCACGATTAGCAGCAGCTTGTTCATTAGCAAACTCAATCAAGAAAGCCTTCCAATCTAAATACTGCCCAGAGGACAGGCAGGCACGTGCCAGGCTCCTCCAGTCACTAGGAGTCATGTAATAACGATGAAGAGCTTCCACCTGAGCTACAGTGCCTTTGCTAACTTTTTCAGACTCTGAGCTATCTTCTTCCAAAGTATCTTTCCCAGATTTGACCGAGCGCTCCTCTTTTAACTGCTCTAATGCCTCTTGTCCCTTTTCCACGGCCTTGCAATATCTCTGATCTTCTAAACAACTATGAACAAGTGTCCAAATAGGCCATGCTCCTCCCTGCAATGTACCTTGCTCCCAGGCAAAATCTAGATCTCTCCCAAGCTTATCCCAGCAACTGATAAAGGCCAGCAAGGCCAACATTCGCTCCATTTCTGTGAGGCACTCTCTGCTTTCCTCACCTTGCTCTGCCAGTTGTGTCTTCTACTCGTCCGAATCACGGAACTTTATTGCTCCCTCCCGGAGACCTTATTGCCTCTTTACCGAGGTCCTTATTGCTCCCTCCCGGAGACCTTATTGCCTCTTTACCGAGGTCCTTATTGCTCCCTCCCGGAGACCTTATTGCCTCTTTACCGACGTCCTTATTGCTCCCTCCCGGAGACCTTATAGTTCGCAATTTCCGCGAAACTTTACCTTTAGTTCGCAACTTCCTGCGAAACTTTACCTTTAGTTCGCAACTTTCCGCGAAACTTTATTGTCCCAATTTATCCCGGGAACTTACCAGTGCACTGCCCCTGACTGCAAGAGTTCTGAGTCTTTTCTGGTTCCCCGTACGGGCCACCACTTGTCGCGTCCCTCTCGACCGGCAAGAATGACGCAACTCGCAAAAGCTCTTCTCAAGCAGTTTATTCAGGTCCCTTGAAAACAGTCTTCCGAAAAGGGCCAGGCAGACCCAACCCACAGGCTAAATACTAAATGAACAGCCAATCAAGTAAAGCCACGTAGTGCTATCTTAGAGGTCCACGTATGCGGAAGCAAGCCAGATCAGCGGTCTTTGCCAAATATGGACTTGTTTACCACTGAGAGCGCTCACCGTCGGGCTGGTGGAAGGCGGAGACCAGCGCCATCTTTAAGGCACGGCACGTCGCAGCTCTCTACAGGATAGTACAGTAGAACTGGCTCTGGATGTGGGGTTGCAGTCATAGAACCAGGGCTTTTAGTTGACCCACACCAACATATACCCCATACACGAACTGTTGGAGTGCATGAAGAGGCCAGTTCCAGAGACCTCAAACTACAGGACAAACTACAATGGAATATTGGGTCACACTGAGACATGCTAAAGCTTCCATGAGAACTGTTTTTTTATGTTTGAAGGTAAGGGTAACAAGCAGGTTGGAGGGGAGGTGAGAGATGAAAGGGAACAGGGTACATGATCTGAAATTCTTAAAATAAAATAAAAAACAATAAAAAGAAAAATATTCAATCTATAACATTCTCTTCCTAAATAATTGTAAAATCAAAAAATAAACTGAGTAAAATCATTAAATTCTTAGAATATTGACTATTATATGTAAATACTTAAGATTTAATGATCACAGTGCTCAAAGGAAAATGCATAGCTCCATATTGCTGTAAAATCAGAAAAGATAGTAAATTTGATAACTTTATATTTTAATCATGGAATTAGAAATATTTCAAAATCTATGTTCAATGAGACACTTTGCCCTAGTGGTGCTGCCTTTTAGGCCCCCAGTGTATGAGGAGGCTTTTGGCCCTCATATGACTGCTGAACTGGGGCGTGGGACGGATATGTAGGGACACTCCACTCCAGAGGAAAGGATAGGGGTAGAAGGTGTGAGGGCGGGACTGGGAGAGGTGGAAAGAGGACACTGTGATGGAGATGTAACCTGAAGTAATAAATAAATATAAAAAACATGAATTTTAAAATATTGACTTTCTAGTCTTATATGTCAAATTTCACAAGAAATTTTATAAATGTATTAATGTATTAAAAAAGAAATATTTCAAAATATTACTAAGGAAGTTGTGAGGACTTTTGGCAAAGTTTAAAAGAATGTAAAAGGGCTCTTTGCTTAATATAATCAAGGCAATAGATATACATTTGTCTAACTAGAGAAAAGAATAATAAATTTTTCTTAATTTTGGAGGATAAAAGTTCAACACCCCCCCCCATTTTCCTGTCTCCATATTTTTTCTTGCTTGTATTTTTATGTGAAGTTTTCTGTAAGATATTATGTATATATTAGTCAAATCATCTTTGTTTTAGTTGTGATTGAAATACACAATCTCAGTTTTCGGTTCTCTGTTGAATCTACTATATTGTAGTTTAGTTTAGTGTATTACATGTGCATAAAGCCAAGTCCACAATATTTTAAGGAAACAGTTTTGATACATGAAGTTTTAATAGTTGTAAGGACCTTAAGGCTACATTGTTAGATTGGTTGTTGAGTCCTATCTGGGTACTAGGACACATTTATCTCTGTTTGCTCTAAGCTTATCTTCCTTTCCTCTCTCCATCACAGAATTTGATGGAATTGCTCTTTGTTGGCAGTTCTTTCAATGTTCACTTGACTGAATAGTAGAGATTGTCTGGAAGGAGGTACTAAAATGGGAGAGAAATGGCAAAACTATGGAGGAAGTGCTTACAGACAAGTAGGAGGCAGCTGGAATAAAGATGGTTAGATGGCTTCTTCAGACCATAGTGGGTGTCTGACTACTGTGGAAAAAAGGGGGAAGATGTCTGGAAACTTATTATTTTGCCAGAATTTTCTAACAAGGTTTCTAGCCTGGCAGGTGAGTAGATTTTTTATGCAGAAGCTTCACATAGTGTAGAATAGAAAATACTGTACCATACTCAGTTATTTGCTGAAAACATTCCACTGGGTGTGTGAACTTTTGAGTCAGTAATGCTCAATACAGAAGGACAATATCTGTGCCTTCAGATGCTTCCCTCAAGTATAGTTTTAATAACTTTATTTAATTTCATTTCCCAAACAAATGATTATGAAAGATGTGCTTCTTGGTACATATATTTTTTTATCATTTTAGTTAATATACTTGAAATTTTTCATTGCTCACTGTGTCTTAAGCCTTGGTATTAGATAAAGTAAATGTTTGAACATATTTGTGATGCCTCAGTGACTAGTTGATTTCCTATCTTCCCAATGCATTGATGCTTCCTCAAGGTAAGAATTTGACTTTTACTTATTAGAAAAATGAAGGTTAACTGAATGTAAAGTTATTTTGTTATAAGTAATTTCCTCATGTACCTTATAGATATCCATTTGCTATCTTACTGTATAGAAGATTCCTGTGATGAACTCAAGGCTGTTATTTTCCTCCCCATCTTATCACATGGTTGATTGGGTTATCTGGATTAGCCTCTGTCTTCTTGTTCTTTTGCTTCTTTCTCCTAATCATTTTCCCTCCACTCCTTCCAAGTGTAGAAAGCAAACTTAAGCCCTTGGGCCTGCAGAGTAAGTGCTCTATCACTGCAGTGTATCCAAAGCCATGATGTTTTCATTAAAATTAAATCTAGGAACCCACTGAGAATTATTTTGTGTCACCAAGCTAAACAAAACAAAAAATATATTGTCCAGAAAATTATCTCTTCTTTATACTTTCAGGTTTGTCACTTAAAATACATCTGAAATGTGGCTTGCATAATTCTGAGTCTTTCTTTAGTTATTGAGACTTACTGTTCTAAGGACACCGACTTTCTGTAAGTCGATTTATTTTTGTCGCTCTTCTGTATCTATCTTCTTATTTATTTGTTTGTTTGTTTATTTATTTATTTATTTACTCAAGCTACATCTTGATCAATGTCCCCTCTTTCTTCCTCTCCTGGTCCTACATCCCTGGATCTTTCCCATCTCCATCCTTTCTTTCTCCTTGAATGAAGGAAGCCCCCACTTATCAAACCCCTTCAGTTCATCAGTCACATGAGTGCTAAGAGCTTCCTCTTTCACTGTGGCCTGACTTGGCAGCCCAGCTAGGGTAAAGTGTTCCATGATCTTTTTAAAAATCATTTTTGTTTATTTATCTATTTTTATTTGCACTATATGTTCTGATATTTTCAGTAGCATATCTTTCTTTGTATAGTTTTCAATATTGTTTAATTCTGTGACTTCATTTCTCATTTATTTCCTTAGCTCTGCCACTTCAGATTTCCTACCATCTGTTCTTTTATGATCTTTCCTGATTACTACTTTGAATTCCTCTTGAAAAAAAAAATGTTACTGAATCATTGCCTTTTTGTTTTTATCCAGGAGACTATATTGTTCATATTTTTTTCATCCTGCTTCATGACAACATGTCCAAGTCAATATTATTCTTTACCATGTGTTCGTACTTTCACTTTTCTACTTTAAAAACATATTCTATTTTGGCCTCTGTTAAAATATTCATCTTTGAGTGAAGTTAGCTCTTCTGGAAACCAGTGTGGAAGCATAGAAGGAGGGCTGAGTGTTATCAGGTACCCGTGAGTGTTGCCAGTGAACTTCCCAGAAGTGTGTGCCTGGGTCTTATAGTAAGCTTCTTCCCAGACAACAGAAGGGTGTACGCACTACCACCTCTTACTCATCTCCTTCTCCACTCTTTACTTGGCCACAAGTAAACATTCAAAATGTGAAGGTCCATGTTCCACAAATAACTCCGTCCATTCATTCCTCCTGCTGTTAAAACCAACCCAGGGTAGGTTGTACTAACAATGTACAATTGTTAGTAATGGTGTTGCCATCTAGTTGTACTTATCATTAGAGATGGTTATGCAAGTTAATAGTAACATTTGTTGTCCAGTCTCTATGTGCTCAGCAATTTGAATGTCCTGAGCAATTTGTAGTCCAAAGTTGGACTTTGGTGGGAAAGTTCAGTATTTTATTGAAGTCCTAGCTGGAACAGTCTGTGAGGCTGGACCATCTAAGCAAGCCATTTGAAGTTGTTCTGGAAGCAGATTTTTGAGGAAAAGCTATTGAGGCAGTTTGTGAGCCTGGATCATCTGGGCTACTTGTCTTCTTTGGTGTCTGGCTCCTTGGTTCTGAAAATATATAATTTCTCACAATTAACATATATTTCTGTAATTACAAAAGTGCCTTGGATGTGCAGGATGCACAAATCAATTAAGGAATATTTTCTGTTCTTTGTTTGAACAGAAGAAAGATTTCTTGAATGGAAGTCTCCATTCATGCCATCAATTTTGTATTATTTATTGGGAAGGGCCTCCCTCCTTTCTCCATTATCATTATTGGCAATTTAGCATTCCATCTGTAAATTCTTTCCTTTAAGCCTATCTAATTCCAAATGTTCTCAAAAAAGATACACAGAACCACAATTATCAGGGTAAAAATCATTTGCATGCTAAGAGAAACAAACTCGATTGGAATCCAAATGTATTAGGGCATTACGAATTCCTCCATTTTTAAACTAGGTGGTTAATTCCACTCTCAAACTCTGTTTGGAAGGCTACTGGTTTTTTAGTAAGTAATGAGAGCTAAGCTTTCCACATTTGCTGCAAGAAAGTAGCTTTTGTTAAGGGAGCCACTCCTTTGAAATGTATTTGGACTTAGCTCTCTGCTCTTTCGTTTATTTTTTTAATCCTAAAATCAAATATTCATTTTAAAAAACGTTTATTTATTACTTTATTAGGTCACCATTGCCTCCCCCTCCCTCCACCCCCTCCTGGCACCTCCCTCCCACCCTAACCTTCTCTCCCATCCCTCCCATGCCTCTGGTGTGGGGTGTCTCCATGTATCAGACCCTTCAGTTCGTTAAGTACATGAGGTATAAGAGCTTCCTCTTGCACAGGAGGCATACTCTTTGGCTAGGGAACTACCTTTTACCTGGGCCTTCTCAGACTGTAAGCATGGATTCTAATTGCTTTTCTTGGGTGCCATTTGTAAAAATAATTAATTAAATTGTTTAACAGTATTTATATTATTGTTAATCCCCTATGTTTTTTTTTTTGTTTGTTTGTTTCTCACTGTACTTATTAAATTTGGATTCGATCTAAGCAATGAAGAGGACGGAAGCATATCTGCTTAGCCATCTCACAATTGTTATCTTATTGATGTCTGTTCTTATCTGGTCCCAAAATGTACCCTGCATGAGAGGTGAATTTGTATAACTACATGAAAAGGCTTTTATGTTGTGTTTTACAGTAAATCTCAATAATATTATGTGTTCTATTTCATACATATATATGATGGCTGATCTTTGTTATCAACGATGCACTTGGGAAGAGGGGACATCTGTTGAGGAATGTCCCCCACTAAATTGTCTGTAGTCATGTCAGTTGTGTATTTTCATGGCTGCCAATTGATATAGGTCAGCACAGACCATTGTAGCTGGTACCATTCCTAGGCAGTTATGCCTTTTCTGTATAAGATAGGTGGCTGAATGTGAGTCAGGGATTAAGCCAGTAATGAGTGTTCCTCTGTGGTTTCTCCTGTAAGCTCCTACTCTGAGTTTCTGATGGACTGCAACTGTAAATGAAATGAACCCTTTCTCCCCAAGTCACTTTTAGTTATGGCATTTATTACAGCAGCAGAAAATAAAGTAGCACAATGTATGTGTTCAGATGTAATTCATGTTCCTTTAAGTAACCCCTCACCCATACAACTATACCTAACCCTACTAAACTCACTAGCTAGTTTTGTCTGTTTTTGGTTATGTGGGGTGAAAAGACATTTATACATGGTTCATTCAAAAACGTTCTCACAATTAGTGCCCAAATAGAAACTGATAACTCCAAAGATGAGTTGAAAAGAGAAAGTGCCCCCTACCTACAGTGTGTGCTGAACCATGCAGCAGAAACTGATACAAATGTGTCAAACATCTGTAAGAACAAACCCTAAATTTCTGATTCTCCCCTTGCTTAACTTCATGGCATAACCATGGTTGCATCTTCCCTAAGATGGGTGGTAGGACATGCAATCAAGACGGAGCAGAGAATGGAACATCTTTGTAGTAAATCCTTGGATGTTACCTCCTTTTCTATGCTAAACAGTGGTCTGCCTCTCTGTTGAGTAGATCTGACTTGTGAATATGCTGATGCTTCCCAAATTACTGATGGATTAAATAATTTATTACAATTTCCTAAAAGAACCATGTGAGGGACATATTCAAAAACAGATAATGGTATCAGTTCACAGCCTTTGATGTAGGAAAGGAGACTTGGACTGAGGAGGTTCAACTGCCTTCCCACAATGAACATTTGCATAGAAGAGAGGCATCACACTGTGGAAGGACATGAAACTACTCAACTCAAAATTAACCAAGCATGGTGAACACACCTTTAACACGTTTAGTCTCGGCAGTTGTGAGGAAAATGCAGATGATTCTCAGTAAGTTCAAAGCCAGCCTGGTCTACATAGCAAGGTCCTGGACAGCAAAAGCTACAGAAGAAACCCTGTCAAAAGCATAATAACAACAAAACTAACTTGTGATTTGGAAAGCAGTAGAAAAAAAAAGATTCATTTGATTGCTGATAGCTCTTAAGGCCTATTTCATAAGCAGCTATAGCTCCCAAGTCTAATGAGATTCCTGAAATTTGAAAGATTCACAAAGCCACTCCCTAAATACATCAGCAGGAAGCATGCCTTTCTGAGGAGACTCTGACATAGCACTCATGGCAATTCAAGTAAGGAATACTTGGATTGCAGTTTTTTTTTCTAATTCTTTAAATAAATTTTATTAATATGGCTATTAGCACCTCAGCGTGTACTGACATCCCACTGAGAATTAGAGGAGCAATGCCTGTGTGTTGGTAGCAGAGCAATACATCATCATAGCCCTTCATGGCTTAACTTTGCAAAGCAAAACACGATATTCTTAAAATTCATGTGTAGAAGTTGTAGGTGAAAAATCTTGAATCAAGGAGCCATAAACTCAAGTTCTTATTGCTGCACTGAAGACAAGACGAAGTCTATTTCAGAGTCAAACGTGGCACAAAGTTGACATTCAGTAAAAACAGAGGGTTTTTTTTTTTGGATTTTTTTTTTTTATAAATACTTTATTTTTTTTCTTCAAGTTACATCTCAGTCACAAACTCTTCCCTATTCCCCCTTCCTATCCTGCCCTTCCACCCTCTTCCCCCCAGAAGTTTCCCCTTTCAGTCCAACAGATGGTTCCTTCTCTTATAACAGTAAGTATTATACAAAACAACAGATATAAATATGCCACATTTATGAGAGTTAAATGGCCCAGTATACCTTCTCAACGTCCAGTTTATACATATTTGGCCCCTGACTTTAACATTCTACTATTTAACCATCTCCATGAGTTTAAAGGTCTATATCTGACTCAAAATTCATATTAACTTGCAACACACTTTTAAGAGTATCTTCTTAGATCTATAATACCCTCTTGATTCCTAAACAACTCAAAATTTAACTATGAGACTCTAGCTGTCTATTCTTCAACCACCTCAGAGACCTGAGAGGGATAAATATATCTGCCTATATAGGAAGTGCTGGGCCTGCAGCTGCAGTTTTAATGACAGCAACAATGAATGGGTGGGCTGCTTTTGGGATACAGGTGTCTTTGAGTTATTCATTTTTGTAAGTAACCCTTCAACCACATTCCTAAGAAAACCCAATAAACTCCTTTATTCATCACAATGATATTGGTATAATCATTAACTTCATATGTTGTGTGCTTCTTACCTGTGGTGAGTAGATGTACACATATATTATTTCTCATATCCCCTGCAAAATTAACACAACAGCTGTGTGTATGTTGTATGACTAGATCTTTTATATGATATATGCACATATATTATATATAATATGTAACAAATGTTCCTTCTGAAAAACTTAACATAGATACTCTCCTGTGAGCACATCAAGAATAAGGCACCATTATCACTAATATAACCAGAGGAACACTTATAGAAATCATAGCAGTAACCACAGCTCTTTAATTCAAATAGTAATTAGTATTTGATGTGTGGACGAAAAAACGGAGACTTAGAAAATGAAATGACAATGAAGAACTTAAGTCTTGTTCATGGTGCCACAGCTGAAGCATCTAGTGTGGTTTAGCATACAAATGCCCCTGCTTTCTGTGTTCTGACAGTGAACTGACCTCCAACTTCTATGGCCTTCATTGTAGACCACTTTGCACTTTGCCTTTCTGTTAGCTGTATCATTTTTTAGGCTGTACAAAATTGTCCTGTAAGTAACATTTTTCTTAAAAGGAAATCAATAGAAATCACATCTACTTTATCCACATTGAATATAGAAGGAATTTATAATTTTTCTTGTGTTTTTATCTGTTCAAATAATAAACAAAAAGAACTGGAATTACTTTGCATTGGCAATCTCCCTTTGAAAATAATTCAAATACTGCCCTTTTAAATATGCAGTGTGGCATATAACTTTGACAGCATATGTTTTATTTTGAACCTTAGCATATTGATTCTGCAAATGTTTTTCCATTTCTTGTATAAATTATGCTTTCCTATATTTCACTATTTTTTTTATTTATTGTCTTGTGAAGGATTATAAAATGCTTCTATTACTTTTCAACTCAATGGCAGTTAGTACCGCGCACCATAAAGAGAATTAATAGGAGAAATGAAGAAGAAGAGCATGTGCCTAGAATATTTTGACATAAATTCTTTAGCTGAAAAATATATTTTTTTTGGAAAATGTTAGATATTTTGGAAAAAATTAGATATCCATTCTTAATATATAGTCTATGGGAGTATAATAGATTCACACATGATAGATTCCTTACATCAATATGCATGTAAAAAGATGGCTCATGATAAGCATTGTCAAGGTCATGCACATCATCAACACAGAAGTATGGTTCATAGACAGTAGCTAAAACAGAGAACCACATTTGTGGAAATTCTTTATGATTGTTTCCATTTATAATAAAACCCCACACATTTTTACTATGTTCATCTACATCGCTGATGCTATAATGTGATACCTCTCTCTAACTGTGATCTTTTACATGACACTATTACACTTCTTCATCTGATTTTCCCTTTTATGTGGAGTTCTGATGCAGATCAAACACAACCAGAAGAGATGCCCACATGACATCTGAAGAAAGCAAAATTCTAATTGTTCCTTTGGTAGACTCCAACAACCAGTGTTCCAAAAAGGATGTTTTGCAAAACATAATTTATCCTTTCTCTGGAAAGTGTCAGCCTGAAGTCAGGAAGCAGGAAGCTGAGAGCCTACTGTAAAGCTTGAAGTTTCTGTAACCCTCTGAGTCTCCAAGGCAGCAGCGAGACTCACAGTAGTGCAGCTATCTTCAGCCTCCAAGACAAAATCTGTCCTGGGGATTCATGAGAATGCTTTGACATCACACTCCAGTTACTGAAATGTCTTTAAGTGTTTCTACTTTACTGATTGACCCCTGACAGTATTCCAAGAGTTTTCTTGTATTCAGCTATTTATTGGATGTTCTGGGTAAAATTTTGGTAAATACTTCTGATACAATATCTCAACATAATAATGACATAACAACTGATCTAAGTTTCTGTAACCCCTCATTTTCTATATATTTTTTCTGTGAAATTTATTTAAATATTCATGCTATTAGTCAACTAATACCAATATGCAGAATACTATTACCCAACTTGAAGCTGATTAACTCATTTGCTTTTGTATGTACAACTAGAAAGTGATTGTTTGCCAAAACCTTCCAAACTCAATTCTTTCCACTAGAAATTTAGATAACATGAGAAATTCAATCAACTTCTTCTTCTGTGATTAGTTATAAACAAGTAAATTTTCTGATATTTTGTTTTCACTATTAAATTATCAGTAGCTTTAATTACAGGAATTAAATTATCTTTACTTAGAGGAAAATGTCTCCCCATGCTCTCTTGAATGTCATCCAAGTAGACATTACTGAATTAAAGCAAATTCTTGACGCATCCTATTTTTATCTGCAATTTGTGTCCTCCCTCAACAAAGAAGCAACAGACAAACTACTCACTCTGCACCTTATTAAGAACTCTACAGTACATGTAGCTATTAGTAGTGATTCATTTCAGGACAACTGATGTCTATAAGTGTACAACTACAGTTTTTTCAGTAAGTAAAAAAAATCTCATTTTCAAACAATTTTCTTTTTTTAATTTTAATTTTATTTGTTCAAGGTACATCTCGATCATAGCCCCCTCCCTCCTCCCCTCCTGGTCCCATCCTTCTACTTTCTTCCGCATCTCTCTCCTCTCTTTCTCCGCAAGTGAGGGGGGCTCCCACATATCAATCCTCTTCAGTTCATTGGTCACATGAGGGCTAAGAGCACCCTCTTGCCCTGGGATCTGACATGGCAGCCCAGCTAGAGTAAGGTGTTCCACTACCAAAATTTTTCAAAAAAAAAAAAAAAAATCAAAACCATTTCCAAATGACTACAAATGCAAATTGTATTCCAGAAATATTCTACAACTTTCATTATCTACTTGAAAACATCTTCTTAGACCTAGAGCATCCTTTTAATTCTTAAACAACTTAAAACTTAACTGTGAGACTATAACTAACACATCAGAGACCTGAGAAGGATAACTATATCTGATTACATAGGAAATGCAGAGTCAGCAGCTTCCAAAACTAAGAAATGACAGACAACTGGCTGGCTGGACAGTCCCCAATTTCTCTCTATACCTTAGAGATCTATCTTCATCCTCTTGAACCAGTATCTCTGACAGACATTAATTGTAAAGCAGGAACTATGAGGGACTTGCCTACCCTGTCTTGGCAGAGCTAGGCTGTCAAATTACCTACTTCCAAGTTTGTCCTTTTCAGACAGCATTCTATCTACAAATGAAGCAAGAGATTTTTCTTGCCCAGTGACCAGTTTGCCACTAATGTAACCATCTCCAAATGGAGATTCTTCAATGCTCATCCTCTACTTGGAGTAGAATAAGGGGTGCTGTCAGGAGCTGAGTTAGGTATAGAACTTTAAACTCATGGAGATAGATAAATACTAGAATATTATTATCAGTTGCCAAATGCGTATGGACTGGACATTGGAAATATATGCTATACCTTATAATTTACACAATTGTGGCTTAATTATTTAAAAGAAACCATATGAGTTCTGGGAAAATGGGAAGAGGGTGGAAGGGTGGGGCTGGAGGTGTGGAGGGAGGTACTGTGATGGAGATGTAACTTGAAGTAAAAAAAATTTAAAAAGTTTTCTACAACTGCCAAAATATTTTAATCTAAATTTATCAAAATCCTGGTTTTCTGTAGCTAACAACATAACCCATGTGTAATAATATGGATTTTTAAAAAATTATTTTCAGGGGATCCAAGATGGTGGCAGTCCACATGGACGCATTTTGAACTTGGGGAAAACAGCCAAAAAAAGCACACGGTTATTGGACACTGTACAAAAATCTGAGGAACTAGACCCGCCGGGGTCACACCCAGCTCCCAAGGGACTGTTAAAAGTCCTTGGGCAAGGGTCTCCCCCCCCCACCTCTCTCAAACACGGAAGCTGCTGAATCTGGGAATCGGGAGCTCCCATTGGGAGAGACGCCTGGTAAGATCGACTCTATACCCAGCAGGCAGATTCAGACCTCACACGGGATCACTCACCAGCCTACTAGGCACCCCACACCTCACGTGGACCTTATAGTTATTTAGAAAACATTGCGGACCTGTGGGAGTCTTAGCAATGGCAGCAGCAGGGTGTATGGAGAGGGTCTGCAATGGCAGCAGCAGCAGATTTGAACCCCACACGGAATCACACACTAGTCTACTGGGTTCCACACACCCCACGTGAACCTTCCACCTATCTAGAAAAGGTTGCAGACCCGTGTGAGCCCTAGCAGCAGAGGCCCACGCCCTCAGCTAAGGAGCCAGGCGGAAGTGCACACAGCAAAGTGGCAGGGCGGGGCATGCACAGAGGCACACACAGAGGCATGGCTTGCTGCGGAGGAGTGCAGAGGCTGAGGGCTCCAAAACGTGGAGGCCAGAAGACAGGGGGACAATAGCTGTTTTCTGGAAAACCCAGACATATTAGGTGTGGAGGCCGGCCCTCTCAGACTCCTTGGGGACAACCAGAGTCCACAGAATCTGTGACTGGGCAAACAGGACCATACCATCAGAATCACTACAGGCTGATCACACAGTGTGCAACATAGAGAAGTCTGACTTGGGAGCAGAGAAACAATCCTGGGCCATTCCTCATTACCTGGGAATAGGCTGCACCAGCTCACAGTGCTTCAGGCTATTAGAAACACAGCAAACCTGAGATCCCCCTGTAAGCAACGACAGATAGCGAAGCAATTCGACTGCTACACCAAAGCACTCCCTGTGAATCCAAGCCCAGAAGAAAATGAGAGCAAATAGCTAAACACATCCATATGGCCAAAGGTCCAAGAAAAAAACAGAAATCAAGGAAATATGACTCCAACAATGCAAAATTATGCTAGTTAATCCAATTCTGACGACCTCACAACAGCAGAAACACATGAAAATGATGACAATTCTACATTATGGAAAGTGATAGAGTCCCTTCAAGAAGAACTTAAATTTATGAAGGAATTCAAAGAAGCCACAATTTCACAAGTCAAAACAACGAATAACACCATTAATGCGCTCCAAGCCAAGGTGACTCAACTACAACAGGAAAAGGCAGGGCAATGAAAGTTTTCCAGGAAAACTGGAGCAGGAAATGTACAAAACAAATAAAACCATTCAAGACATGAAAATGGAAATGGAAACAATAAAGAAAACACAGTCAGAGTTAAAAGAGCAAATGGAGAATCATGGGAAGAGAACAGGAGCTATGGATGTGAGTATCAAAAATATGATACAAAAGATGGAAGACAGGATCTCAGGCATGGAAGATTTGATGAAAAAAAAAATCAGTACAACATCCAAAGAAAATAAGAAAACTAAAAAATCTCTCACCCACAACATCCAAGAAATCAAGGAATCAATGAAAAGATGGAACCTAAGAATTATAGGCATAGAGGAAAGAGAAGACTCCCAACTCCAAGGTCCAGGAAATATCTTCAAAAAAATCATAGAAGAAAACTTCCCAAATCTGAAAAAAGAGATGCCAATAAAAATTCAAGAGGCTTACAGAACACCAAACAGATTAGAACAGAAAAGAAACACTTCTCGCCACATAATAATTGAAACTCCAAATATAGAGAACAAAGAAAGGTTATTAAAAGCTGTAAGAGAAAAAGGCCAAGTCACATACAATGGCAGACCCATCAGAATTACACCTGACTTCTCCTCAGAAACTTTAAAAGCTAGAAGGGCCTGGACAGATGTCCTACAAGTCCTCAGAGAACATAGGTGCCCATCCAGACTACTATACCCAGCAAAACTCTCTATCAACATAGATGGAGAAAACAAGATATTCCATTACAAAATCAAATTTAAACATTATCTACCCACAAATGCAGCACTACAGAAGATCCTAGAAGGAAAATTCCAACCCAGAGAAGAAAACGACACCCAAGCAAACAGAAGAAATAGAAAACTCAACAGCAACTAAACCAAAAGAGGCACAGGACAATCACCTACACAAAACTAATGGGAAATAACAACCCCAGGTCACTAATATCCATCAACATCAATGGATTCAGCTCCCCAATAAAAACACACAGGTTTACAGATTGGATCCATAAGCAAGACCTGTCTTTTGGCTGCATACAAGAAACACATTTCACTATCAAAGACAGACACTATCTCAGAGGAAAGGGCTGGGAAAAGGTTTTCCAAGCAAATGGACCCAGGAAGAAAGCTGGAGTGGCCATTCTAATATCAAACAAAATAGAATTCGAACTGAAGTTAATAAAAAAAGAGAGAGGAGGGCATTATATACTCGCTAAAGGGAATATTCATCAAGAGGACATCTCAATAATGAACATATATGCCCCAAGTACAAGGCACCTACAATTGTAAAAGAAACACTTCTAAAACTTAAATCGCACGTCGATCACAACACATTAGTAGAGGGAGACTTCAACACCCCACTCACAACAATGGACAGATCATTAAGACTGAAGCCAAACAGAGAAATATGGGGTCTAACAGAGATCATGAACCAAATGGACCTAATAGATTATCTACAGAACGTTTCACCCAAACACAAAGGAATACACCTTCTTCTCAGCACCTCACAGAACCTTCTCCAAAATTGACCATATAGTTGGAAACAATGATATTCTCAACAGATACAAGAAAATTGAAATAACCCCTTGTATCTTATCAGACCACCATGGAATAAAGCTGGTCTTCAACAGCAAAAGAATCAACAGAAAGCCTACACACACATGGAAATTGAACAACTCTTTACTGGATAACAACTAGGTCAGGGATGAATTAAAAAAGGAAATCAAAGACTTCTTAAAATCCAACAACAATGAAGGCACAACATACCCAAACCTATGGGACACAATGAAAGCTGTGCTACGAGGAAAGTACATAGCACTAAGTGCCTTCAAAAAGAAAATTGTGACAGCTCATATTAGCGAATTAACAGCTAAACTGGGTGAATTGGAAAAAAAAGAAGCAAACACTCCTAAGAGGAGCAGAAGGCAGGAAATCATCAAGCTTAGGGCTGAAATCAACAACTTAGAAACAAAAAGAACTGCACAAAGATTCAATGAAACCAAGAGTTGGTTCTTCAAGAAAATCCAAAAAATAGACAGACCCCTAGCCAAATTAACTAAAAGGCAGAGGAAAAAAAAAACCACAAATCACCAAAATCAGAAATGAAAAGGGAGAAATAACAACAGACATTGAGGAAATCCAGAGAATATTTGGGTCCTACTTTAAAACAAAATCTATATTCCACCAAATTTGAAAACCTAAGCGAAATGGACAATTTTCTCCATAGAATCCACCTACCAAAAATAAATCAAGATCAGATTAACAGATTAGACAGCCCAATAACCCCTAAGGAAATAGAAACAGTCATTAAAATCTCCCAACCAAAAAAAGCCCAGGGCCAGATGGCTTTAGCACGGAATTCTACAGGACCTTCAAAGAGGAGCTAACACCAATACTTTTCAAACTCTTCCACCAAATAGAATCAGATCGAACACTGCCAAACTCATTCTATGAGGCCACAGTCACCATGATTCCTAAACCACACAAAGACCCAACAAAGAAAGAGAACTTCAGATCAATCTCCCTCATGAACATAGATGCAAAAATACTTAATAAAACACTAGCAAACCGAATTGAAGAACACATCAAAAGTATCATACACCATGATCAAGTAGGCTTCATCCCTGGAATGCAGAGATGGTTCAACATACGAAAGTCTATCAACGTAACTCACCATATAAACAAGATGAAAGAAAAAACCACATGATAATCTCGCTAGATGCAGAAAAAGCATTTGACAAAATCCAACGCCCCTTCATGCTAAAAGTTCTGGACAGAACGGGTATACAAGGATCATACTTAGAAATAATAAAGGCAATCTACAGCAAACCAGTGGCCAACATCAAAATAAATGGAGAGAAACTTGAAGCATTTCCTCTAAACTCAGGGACAACACAAGGATGCCCACTTTCACCATATCTCTTCAATATAGTACTTGAAGTTCTTGCTAGAGTAATAAGACAACTGAAAGAGATCAAGGGGATACAAATTGGAAACAAAGAAGTCAAATTATCCCTATTGGCAGATGATATGACAGTATACATAAGCGACCCCAAAAAAATTCCACCAGAGAACTCTTACAGCTGATAAACACCTTCAGCAAGGTGTTTGGAAACAAAATTAATTCAAAAAAATCAGAAGCCCTTCTATATACAACAAACAAATGGACTGAGAAAGAAATAAGGGAAACAATCCCCTTCACAATAGCCACAAACAATATAAAATACATGGGGGCAACACTAACCAAGCAACTAAAGAACCTGTACAAGAGAAACTTCAAGTCCCTGAAGAAAGAAATGGAAGAGGCCTTTAGAAGACTGAAAGACCTCACATGCTCAAGGATAGGTAGGATCAAAATAATAAAAATGGCCATCCTACCAAAAGCAATATATAGATTCAATGCAATTCCTATCAAAATAACAACACAATTCTTTATAGACCTGGAAAGAGCTATTCTCAATTTCATATAGAACAACAAAAAGCCCAGAATAGCTAAATCAATCCTGTACAGTAAAAAAACATCTGGAGGTATCACCATCCCAGATTTCAAGCTGTACTACAGAGCAACAGTAATAAAAACAGCATTGTACTGGTATAGAAACAGACCAGTGGATCAATGGAATCGAATTGAAGACCCAAACATGGACCCACACACCTATGGCCAACTAATCTTTGACAAAGAAGGCAAAACCACACAATGGAAGAAGGACAGCATCTTCAACAAATGGTGCTGGTCCAACTGGATGTCCACTTGCAAAAGAATAAAATTAGACCCATACTTATCACCTTGTACAAAACTTAAATCCAGGTGGATCAAAGACCTTAACATATGGCCGATCACACTAAATCTACTAGAAGAAAAAGTGGGAGAAACCCTCGAACTCATTGGCACAGGTGACAACTTCCTGAACAGAACACCAACAGCTCAGGACCTGAGCTCAACAATCAATAAATGGGACCTCATGAAATTGAAAAGCTTCTGTAAGGCAAAAGACATGGTAATTCATACAAAATGGCAGCCTACAGACTGGGAGAAAAACTTCACCAACCCCACTTCTGACAGAGGACTAATATCCAAAATCTACAAAGAACTCAAGAAATTAATTGCCAAGAAACTAAATAATCCAATCAAAAAATGGGGGATGGAGCTCAATAGAGAATTCACAAAGGAGGAATCCCTAATGGCCTGGAGTCACCTGAAGAAATGCTCAACATCCTTAATCGTCAGAGAAATGCAACTCAAGACGACTCGGAGATTCCATCTCACACCTGTCAAAATGGCTAAGATCAAAATCTCAAATGACAGCACATGCTGGCGAGGGTGTAGAGAAAGGGGAACCCTCCTCCATTGCTGGTGGGAGTGCATGCTTGTGCAACCACTATGGAGGTCACTATGGTGATATCTTAGAAATCTTGGAATAGCTTTGCCTCAGGACCCAGCCATACCACTTCTGGGTATACATCCAAATGACTCCTCACGGAATCATAGGGAAATCTCCTCATCTATATTCATAGCAGCCTTATTTGTAATAGCTAGAAACTGGAAACAACCCTTATGTCCCTCAATTGAAGAATGGATTAAAAAACTGTGGTACATCTATACAATGGAATATTACTCAGCTTTCAGAAACAATGAAATTATGCAATTTGCAGCCAAATGGATGGAACTAGAGAAGCTCATCCTGAGTGAGCTAACCCAGACTCAGAAGGATGCACATGGCATCTCTTCACTTATAGTAGGATTTTAGCTATATAGTACAGGATATCTGTACTATAACCAACACACCAAAGGGAACATGGACATAGATTTCTTTTCCTTCTTCTTTTTCCTTTTTTCTTTCTTTTTTTTTTTGTTTTTGGTGGTTTGTGTGTTTGTTGGTCTGTTTTTAGTTTTCCCTTCCTAACAAGGAGACACCTTTCACTGGTGGTACTGCCTTGTAGGCCCCCAGTGTATGAAGAGGCCCCTGGCCTTCATATGACTTCTGAACTCGGGCGAGGGACTGTTATGTAGGGATACTCCACTCCAGAGGAGCAAGAGGGAAGGATTAGGGGGTATAAGATGGGAGGGCGGGGCTGGGAAGTGGAGAAAGAGAACAATATGATGGAGATGTAACCTGAAGCAACAAATAAATAAATTTATTAATTAAAAAATAAAAAGGAGGTTACAGGTTTAAAACACTGTAAATAAATTAAAGGTTACAGCCATTCAACCTGGTTTTATAAACCTCCAAGAGTCGAAAAAACTTAGAGCTAAGGTAACATACATGAAATGCGTGGTGTAAGCCCATGCCTTTAGCTTTAGCAGAGACGGGAGGAGCACTGTAGAGTTAGTTATCTTATAAATTCTAAAGTTACAAGTAACAGGGTGGTGATGGTGCACACCCTTAATCCCAACATTCAAGAAGAACACACCCTTAATCCCAACACACTAGAGAGAGAAACAGGCAGATCTCAGAGCTCAAGGTCAGTCTGATACAAAACAAGCTCTAAATAAAGAAAAACTTGATCCAGGGGTGGTGGAGCACATCTTTAATCCCTTCAGATGGGAACCACTGGTCTTTGATCCCAATACTTAGAATGCAGAGACAGGCACATAGGATTTGGAAGGATTTAAGTTTAAAAGCTACTTACAAAAGGCCTGCTCAATACAAACAAATTGTCCTTTGAGATCTCAAAATATATACACTAAAGGTTTGTTTAATTCCAAAATAACAAAATAATTACTTCTTTAATCCAGATCGAAAGATAACACTTTATAAATTGTCAAAAAATCAAATTTCCTTCAGGAGAAATATTACCTGACCTCCCCCCCCCCCAAAAAAAAGGTAATTGTCCCATAGTTAGGATTAGGGCAGGGCTCTGTTCTTATTTTTCCAGATTTAAAGCATCCATTCAATGAATCCAGGGAAAACTGGACAACGGAAACCTCTGCAGAAAACAGATTAGACACCAAAGAAGACGAGTGGCCCCGATGATCCAGCCTTGCAGACTTCCTCAATAGTCGCTTCCTCAAAAGTCTACAACCACAACAACTCAAAATCACTAAGATCGTTAAGATCGTTCAGCTCCACAGACTGCTCCAGTGAGAGCTTCAGTAAAGCCCTGAAGATCAGCTTCTGTCTACAAACTTTTTAGGGCATCTAAACAGCTGAGCACAAAAGGACTGAACATCAAATGATTCTATTAACATTTTAAACCATTTTTCCATTATTATTTGGTCCCCAAATAGGTTTACTACGTCCCAAATCAGCAGGAAGTCATTTTAAGAGAGCGATGTCTCATGCCCAGAAGGTGGGGAGGGTGTTTCCCCCCCTTTTTTTGGTTATTCGATGGATAACAGAAAATTTTGTTATTTAGGGGAAGAGATTACAAGCTATTAAATGGGTTTGGAGGTTAGACCCAGGGACTTCTCTCTTTTTTTTTTCTGTATCCTTCTTTCTCTCCTATGTAGGAGTGAACAGACCTGAGGAAAAGTGGGACATAGACATAGTATAGGAATGATCAAGAAAAAAGTTCAGATTATTGAATATGCCCTTATACCTTTGTATATTGATACAAAATTAATATTATATTTGGCTAAAGTGGTAGTGATCATTGTATATTAATGCAAAATTAAGATTATATTGAACTACATCAGTATTGATCTTTGTATATTAATACAAAATTAAGATTATATTTGGCCACAATGGTATTGACCCTTGTATATTGATGCAAAATTAAGATTGTATTGGGCTACATAGGTATTGATTTTTGTATACTGATAAAAAATTAAGAGTATATTTGGCCACATTGGTATTAATCTTTGTATATAGAAACAAAATTGAGGGTGATGCTTCTTAAAGGTATTGTACCTAGTAATGCTTGAAAGTGAAATGTGAAGCTTTGGCCTCTTGATACCAACCATCTTAAATTGTTTAGGGTAATTAAGAAATGCAAACTCATAATCATGCAAGCGTGTCATGTTGTCAGCTACTATGACAGTCTATCACAGATATTCTCTAAGCTACTCAGAAATCAAGTTGTTAAGAGACAAGCAATATTTGCTTATCTAAATACAAGAGATAGATAGGGCATCTTCAAAAACCACAAGAGATCTGCAGACTATGGCATTCAAAGATGTTTTCTTTTTTTTTTTTAAATACTTTATTTTTTTTTCTTCAAGTTACATCTCAGTAACAAACCCCTCCCTATTCCCCCTTCCTATCCCGCCCTTCCACCCTCTTCCCTCCAGAAGTTTCCCCTTTCAGTCCAACAGCTGGTTCCTTCTCTTATAACAGTAAGAATTATACAAAACAATAGATATAAATATGCCACATTTATGAGAGTAAATTGGCCCAGTATACCTTCCCAATGTTCAGTTTATACCTATTTGGCCCCTGACTTTAACATTCTACTATCTACCCAACTCCATGAGTTTAAAGGTCTATATGTGACTCAACATTCATACTGTCTTGCAACACACTTTTAAGAGTATCTTCTTTTAGATCTATAACACCCTCTTGATTCCTAAACAGCTCAAAATTTAACTATAAGATTCTATCTGTCTATTCTTCAACCACCTCAGAGACCTGAGAGGGATAAATATATTTGCTTTTATAGGAAGTGCAGAGCCTGCAGCTTCCAAAACTAAGAAAGAACATCCCAATAACTGCCTGGACAGTTCCCATTTTCTCTCCATACATTCCAGCATCAATCTTCAGGCTTTGGGTCCTGTTTCTCTGACAGACATTTGTTGTAGAGCAGGGATTATGAAGGACTTACCTACCCTGTCTTGGCAGAGTTAGGCTGTAGACTTTCCTGCTACCAAGTTTTGTCCTTTTTGGACAGCAGTCTGTCTGCAGTTGGTGCAAGGGGTTTTTTCATGCCAAGAGAAAGGCTTGCCACTAATTCAACCATCTTACAGTGGAGGTTCTTCGATGCTTATCTTCTACTTGGAGTAGAATAGGGGGTGCTGTCAGGCGCTGATATG
>CAJQZJ010034368.1:2060392-2091461 GCA_907164525.1 Lophiomys imhausi
CAAATGGATGGATCTAGAGGAGCTCATCCTGAGTGAGCTAACCCAGTCTCAGAAGGATGCACATGGCATCTATTCACTTATAGTAGGATTTTAACTATATCATACAGGATATCTGTACTACAACCAACACACCAAAAGGAACATGGACATAATTTTTTTTTTAATCTTTTTCTTTTTCCTTCTTTTTTTTCTTTTTTCTTTTTCCTTTCCCTTCTCTTTTTCCTCTCTTTTTTGTGGATATTCTTTGTTTTTGTGGGTTTGTGTGTTTGTTGGTCTTTTTTTTAGTATTCCCCCAGTAGCAAGGAGACACCTTTCACTGGCAGTACTGCCTCGTAGGCCCCCGGTGAATGAAGAGGCTCTTGGCCCTCATATGACTCCTGATCTGTGCTGAGAAACTGTTAGGCAGGGACACTCCACCCCAGAGGAACAACATGGAAGGGTCAGGGGGTAGAGCATGGGAGGGTCGGGCTGGGAAGCGGGAAAAGAGGACAATATGATAAGGATGTAACCTGAAGCAACAAACAAATAAATTTATTAACTAAAAAAAAAAAAAAAAAAAAAAAAAAGATCAAGTGGCAGGGCTGAAACACTGTGAATGGTATAGAGGATACAGCCATTCGGCCTGGTTTTGCAGACCTCCAGGTGTCGAGAAGACGTGGAGCTAAGGTAAAATACAAGAGAATTGTGGTATTGGCCCATGCCTTTGACTTCAGCGGAGACGGGGGGAGCACCGTAGAGTTGGTGGTCTTATGTATTCTGGAGTCATACAGAGCGGGGTGGTGAGGGTGCATACTCTTGGTCCCACCATTCAAGAAGAGTACACCCTTGGTCCCAGCTCCCAGCACACTGAAGACAGAAACGGGCAGATCCCAGAGCTCAGGGTCAGCCTGATGCTGGGCAAACTCTAAACAGAGAAAGACTTCGATCCAGGAGTGGTGGAACACAACTTTGATCCATTCAGATGGGAACCACAGGTCTCTGATCCCAATAATTAGAGTTCAGAGACACACACATGGGATTTGGAGGGACCTAGGTTTGGAGGTTACTTACAAAAGCCTTCTCGATGCAGGCAGATTGTCCTTTGGGATCTCAAAATATATACACTAGAGCTAGTTTAGCTCCAAGGTGACACAATGATTTCTTCTTTAACCCGGATTGAAAGATAATGCTTTATGTTGTCGGAAGGCCAAATTTGCTTCAGGAGAAGTACTACCTAGCCGCCCCCACAAAAAAAAAAAAAGGAGGGCAATTGTCCCAGGGTTGGGATTGGGGCAGGGCTCTGTTCTTATCTTTCCAGGAGAATCGAAGCTTCCATTAAGCGAGCCCGGGGATGGCTGGACAGTGGAAACCTCAGCAGAGAGCAGAATCAGGCACCAAGGAGGACGAGTGACCCAGTTGATTCTGCCTGGCAGACTTCCTCAATAGCTGTCTCCATCGGGGACCTGCAACCACCACGGCAATCCAATGTCGCTGGGACCATTCAGCTCTACACAATGCCCTGGCAGGAACCTCAGTGAAGCCTGCAATATCAGCTTCTCCCTACAAACCCCTTAGGTCATCTAAACAGCTGAGAACAGAAGGACTGAACATGAAAGGAGTGTATTAACATTTTTAACCATTTTTTCCATTTGGGTTCGGGCCACAAACAGGTGTACTATGATCCAAATCAGCAGGAATCCACTTTAAGAGAGCGACGTCCCATGCCCAGATGGTGGGGAAGGTGTTTCTCCACCCTTCTTTTTGGTTATTTGAAGGATAACTGAAAACTCTGATATTCAGGGGAAGAGATTAAAAGCTGATAAATGGTCCTGTTTAATGGGTTTTGGAGGTTAGCCCCAGGGACTTCCTACTTTTCCTTTACTGTATCCTTCTTCCTCTCCTATGTAGGAGTGCATAGGCTTGAGAAAAATGAGATATAGTCATAGCACAGTAAGGTCCAAGAAGAAGGGGCAGATTATTGAATATGCCCTTATACCTTTGTATATTGATACAAAATTAGTAGTTTATTTGGCTAAAGTGGTATTGACCATTATTTATTGTGCAAAAATAAGATTGTATTGGATTACATCGGTATTGATCTTTGTATATTGATACAAAATTAAGATTATAGTTGGCCACAATGGTATTGACCCTTGTATATGGACGTAATACTAAGATTGTATTGGGCTACATTGGCTTTGATCTTTGTATATTGATACATAATTAAGAGTATATTTAACCACAATTGAATAGATCTTTGTATATTGATACAAAATTAAAGGTAACGCTTGCTAATGGTATCAAACCTAGAGATACTTAAAAATAAAATGTGAAGCTCTAGCCTCTTGATACCAACCGTCTAAAACGGTCTAGGATAGTTAAGTAAAACAAACTCCTAGTCATGCAAACATGTCAATTTATTAGATACTATGACAGTCTATCACAGATATTCTCTAAACTACCCAGTATTCAATTTGCTAAGAGACAAGCAACATTTGCTTATATAAGTACAAGAGATGGATAGGGCATCTTCAAAAACCCTAAGAGATCTGCAGAATATGGCATTTAAAGATGTTATCTTAAATTAAGATTTTCTTTTTTTTTATATTGAGACATATCAGCGCCTGACAGCACCCCCTATTCTACTCCAAGTAGAAGATAAGCATCGAAGAACCTCCACTGTAAGATGGTTGAGTTAGTGGCAAGCCTATCTCTTGGCATGAAAAAACCCCTTGCACCAACTGCAGACAGTGTGCTGTCCAAAAAGGACAAAACTTGGTAGCACGGAAGTCGA
This sequence comes from Lophiomys imhausi, assembly GCA_907164525.1. Lineage (NCBI taxonomy): Eukaryota > Metazoa > Chordata > Mammalia > Rodentia > Muridae > Lophiomys > Lophiomys imhausi. The sequence continues at coordinate 2,063,166 of CAJQZJ010034368.1, forward strand.
CAGCCTAACTCTGCCAAGACAGGGTAGGTAAGTCCTTCATAATCCCGGCTCTACAACAAATGTCTGTCAGAGAAACAGGACCCAAAGTCTGAAGACTGATGCAGGAATGTATGGAGAGAAATTGGGATCTGTCCAGGCAGTTATTGGTATGTCCTTTCTTAGTTTTGGAAGCTGCAGGCCCTGCACTTCCTATATAAGCAGATATATTTATCCCTCTCAGGTCTCTGAGGTGGCTGAAGAATAGACAGCTAGAGTCTCATAGTTAAATTTTGAGTTGTTTAGGAATCAAGAGGGTGTTATAGATCTAAGAAGATACTCTTAAAAGTGTGTTGCAAGTTAGTATGAATGTTGAGTCACATATAGACCTTTAAACTCATGGGGATGGTTAGATAGTAGAATGTTAAAGTCAGAGGCCAAATATGTATAAACTGGACATTGGGAAGGTATACTGGGCCATTTAACTCTCATAAATGTGGCATACTTATATCTGTTGTTTTGTATAATACTTACTGTTATACGAGAAGGAACCATCTGTTGGACTGAAAGGGGAAACTTCTGGGGGGAAGAGGGTGGAAGGGCGGGATAGGAAGGGGGATAGGGTGGGGTTTGTGACTGAGATGTAACTTGAAGAAAAAAAATAAAGTATTTAAAAAAAAGAAATCCATGATTATAATTTGTCTTAAAAATAAATAGTTTGAAACTCTGAAAACAACATCAATGCGCCATCAATGGTACAATACATTACAGTATATCCTCATGATGGAGTGAGGTGCACAAATAATGAAGAAGGTTCCTCTACATTGAATCGACATGCTAATAAAATGCTTTTTTTAACCATCGTTTTTTTTAATTTGGTTGGATCTTAACCTCCATCAGATTACAAATACTTTTTCTGTCTGACAATTATTCCCTCTCTTGGCTTCATTAAAGCATTTTAGTTTAATAAATTCTGAAGTAATACTTTTGGGGAACTATCTGAAAGTCAAGGTCATGGAACATTCTATGCTTTTATACTTTTTAGGTCCCATATATCTTATATTTATGTCTTTAATACATGATGATTCCATACTCATATATAATATAAAATAAGGGTATAATTTTATTCTTCTTTGTGTACTGTTGGACCCTGTTGATCCACCGAGGTCCTGGCACCCTGAGACCACTAGAGACTGAGGTTCCTTTCAAAACACAAGAGGATTTTTTTAAGCCAATGCACCAGGGTTCAACTGCCTTTGGGAAGGAATGAACCCTGAACAATAGTTTACAGGCAGCTTTTAAGCACAAAACCCGCACACAGTGGGGATACAGGGATAGGGGAACATTTCAGATAATCTTTAGCAACCATTTCCTTTGGTAACAGTGTAGAAAAAAATATGGCTAATTAAACTATTTAATCAGCATTTATTATCAGTAATTGATTTGGCAGTTATTAATCTTTAAGCTGACATTATAAATGAGCACACAGACACCATGTGGATTTTAACAAGCCTAGGCCTGAGTTGAGGAATCTTGGCCCATATAAGCTAGCTCATAATTCTATTACCCAAATATGACCCCATATATACATACGTCACCTTAGACTGCCATACTCCACAATATGCCAATGTTCCTGGCCATGTGGAATGAAGTTCTTTTCTCTAACCCATGGTGTGTGCCTCCTTCCTGCTGCTCCTGGCTGGAATTCCTTCTTCTTCCTCTATCTAAAGTTTACGCTGCCTGTTCTAATCCCAGGAAGTCCCACCTTTCTGTGTCTTTGCCCAATCTCAGGCCTCGGCATTTTATTTAACCAATCAAAGTCAATGTAAGTAACAGACAGCAAGAAGGGCCAATTAACATTTATAATGCTTAATACTACCCTAACACAACAGGGTGGGACCATTATCTGTGGTAACAGCTGCAATTATGTGATTAAGAAGTTCCAGGAGCCAGGTTTCTGTGGAATGTCCCAAGGTCATAAGGTCAGGTTCTCATGAATAGAGAGGAAGACCTCCTAAGGTGGGTCAATGGTATTTTTCCACAGCCTCACAGTACATTTCCAGTTTTCTCAACCTCATTCATTTGTGGAAGTGTATTTTCCTAATTTTCTGTTCTTGACATCTTTTTTTCTTATAAAAGTAGTTTTTAATAAATTGATGTATTTTAATGTTGCTACATGATAACCCAATGATATATCAAGGTAGCAAAAATGACGGTTCCTGGTGTTTTATAAACATTGTGAATGACAGTACACTTGCATTCAACTTCACAAGAAATTATCTTCAGGTCCATGAAGATTTGTTGACAGCTGTCCCATTTATGGACAGTGGAAATGTGTGTGTACAGATTGAGCAGACAGTGAAAGTCTAACAATGGAGCAAGAGTGGGATGTAATGGCAGGATGATCAACTGCTGAGAAAGCTAACTTTTAAAATTAGTCATTTAAAGAAAACACAGCATACACCAAAGCTACAGGAGACATATAGCAGAGCAATAAGATGACATGTGGGTTAGAGCCCTGAAGCAGTGAACATGTTTCTACCCGTCTTGTGATGGAAGAAGCCATGGAAACAGAGTCCTGCAGCTGTCTGTGGTGCCTCATCTTCACACACACAAGCCTGGAATTGCCTGCTCTGTAAGATGCTGGTGATGGGTAAGTATGCTGTTGCTATGAGTCAGAGCAATAGTTGGCTGGAGTTCAGGCCTGGAGGTACTCTATGAGAGTCACCATCTTCTACTGCTCCACAAGTCACACTTCTAACTCTGATGACCTGTGAGTATTAAAAAAGCCCACACATATTTAAAACACGTACCAGAAACCAGCTGTCTGATCTTTTACTGCTATTATTGTTCAACCTACCTACGAGGAGAGACGGTTTTATTTTGCTTACAGCTACAAAAGCTGTATCTGATTCCAAAGTCACATGTAAATTCATGACATGGTGTTTTGACTTGGGGTTTTTATTATGAGTTCAGGTTGAGAACAAAATTGCTTTCTTTCAAGGGTAAGAAAAGCAACGTTAATTAAGCCCGTTCTGAATCTGCACCGTTGAGAAGGTCCTTACTAAATGTGACTTTCTTTCTCTTTCAGTCTCTTGTCTAGAATTTGACCTGCTGACTCTTGGGTAACCAGCACAGGTGCTGTTTATTTCCTAGGAGATCTTTACACCACTTCAAACTTCAAATGCTACAGACAGACAGGAGAACAGCACATCAGTTGTGTGCTGAGCTACTGAAATGTGGGTGAGCCCAGAGAAGCTGTTCCTGACTATTTATACAGAAATGTCTAACTGAGGGGTCATTCCCTTGGGTCAACAGCAGATTCAGAACATTGACTGTGACATGTAATGATATGTTCTTACATCCAAGGGTCAGATGGGGGTGGACTCCAGTAGACAACTTCCTTACTGAAGAAGACTAATCTGCAGCACAACTTCATTCCTAAGAGTACTGCTATGTAAGAGATATACATTTGAGAGAACATAAAAAGATGGATTTGAGACATACAAAAATATGATTTTGCAATGAGAGATCAATGAAAATAGAATTTCTATTATGAGGGAAAATGACTCCCATCATGAACTAAGAACCTCCAACAAGCCATTTCTGATATGGGGTACACAAATATTAAATATTAGAGGATTACCTTTAGAGAGTGTTTTAGATTCTAGTTTTCAATGTCTAGTATAAAAGGCAGCTGTCCAGGCAGCCACTGGTATGTCATTTTTTAGTTTTGGAAGCTGCAGGCCCTGCACTTCCTATATAATCAGATATATTTATCCCTCTCAGGTCTCTGAGGTGGTTGAAGAATAGATAGCTAGAGTCTCATAGTTAAATTTTGAGTTGTTTAGGAATCAAGAGGGTGTTCCGGATCTAAGAAGATATTTTTAAAAGTATGAGGCAAGTTAGTATGAAAGCTGAGTTAGATATAGAACTTTAAACTCATGGAGATGGTTAGATAGTAGAATGTTAAAGTCAGGTGCCAAATACATATGGACTGGACATTGGGAATGTATGCTAAGCCATATAACTCTTATAATTGTGGCCTATTTATTTCTGTTGTTTTATATTGTATTTATAGTTATAAGAAAAAGAACCATTTTTTGGACTGAAAGGGAGAGCTGTTGGGGGGAAAATGAAATACCTTAATCTAAAAAAAAAAAAAAAGAAGAGAAGAGGATGGGGGGGTTGAGGGGGAGGAGGGTGGAAGGGTGGGACTGGAGGGGCGAGTAGGGAGGGGATTGTGATTGAGATGTAACTTGAAGAAATAAAAAATTATTTAAAAAAAAAAAAAGGCAGCCTGGCTAGTTAAAAAGCAGTTTAATGTCAGTTTGTACTGCTGCTCAGGAAGCTGGGTTAGGATAACCCCACCCCAACAAAAACAGCCTGTGCAGGGGGGAGTTTAGAATGTATTAAAATAAAAACAAAGCCCCCCTCCCAACACGTGTAAAAACACTTGTCAGTTATATAAGAGCATCTTCCATGAAAACATCTTCATTGTAGAATCAAAGGCATCGAGCCAGGCAGATACAAGAATACCACCCTGTTGAGGTGGGCATATTTGGGATGAAACCATGGTGCTCCATGGGCACCTTGGGAAATGTGCTATTCAGAATGGGAAGGACATGGACAGGAACTGACCCAGGGCCCAAGCCCTCTGGCTGTGTGTGTGTGTGTGTGTGTGTGTGTGTGCTCCTTCCTGTCAGGCCAGTTTGGATCCCTGTATCTAGGTGCCAACAGTGGTAACAAAACAAATACAAATCTAACAGCTCTTAAGCAGATGGTGGGAGCTGTAGCAGGGTAAGCCTTTTCCTGTGCCTACTTTCTGCTGTAGTTCTGGCAACTGCCAGGACGTGTACAAAGATGACCTGCCTAATTTTTGAAGATGAAGATTTTCTTCTTTCACGGTGGCAGAAGTCCATGCAAGATTTGTAAACAGTGATACAAAATACTGTAAACATAAGTTAACAGAGCTCGTATAAAACAGAGGAAGTGAATCCAAATTTACAAGTGGATTAGAAAGGAAAAGAAAAGAGGGTAGCTCCATACAAAGTTCTCCCTCCTGTGCCAAGTGATTTTTCTTTTTTTGTTTTTGGCTATAAATGTAATCCTGAGCTGAAAAACTGGGATTGTGGGGAGAGCCATCTTTGCATACAAAATATCCAAAGGACATTTTCTCTGTTTTCTTTTTCTCTAGAGATACTCAACTGCCAGAGACAGTTCTGAAGGCGTGACTCTGGAGATTTTATAGTTTAGTGTGATGCCCAGTTCTGGCACCAGTTGCAGCACTTGCCATGGCAGCGGGTGCGGCTGCCTCCTCTGCTTCTTCTGGTTCATCCTGGAGCTCTTGGTTGAGGCTAGACTGCAGTGCAGCAGCCACTCCTTTGGGAGGCAACTCTGTACAAAGGGTATACAGGAACTGAAGTAGTCCAGTCGGTTGATCCAGCGAGGAATTTCTTTTCCACAATCTCTGAAAAAGCTGAAGAAAAGTGATTGCAGTTTTTGTGCCTCAAATGGTAGGCATTGCCTTTGTACTCTCCCCCATTCTTCTACTATTTTTTTTTCTATATCTTCTACAAAGTCTGTACTCCCTAAAACGACAGCTTCTTTAAATTTAAATGTTTCTCCTACTTCAGAAGCATTTCCTGGGGATATTTCAAATATTCCAGAAAAAGGATAAGGATGGCCACCATAAGCAAATTCATGTCGTACACATTGAGCACCACCAACTGGTTAGCCCCCAGCCTCCTCCCCCCTCATCCTCCAGCTGGTCAATCTCCGCAGCCCACCGCAGCCAGGCAGAAGCATCCAGCAGCTGCTCCCGGGAGCCACTGACAGAAACTTGTGTTTAGGTTGACATTTTTTTAAAAAATCAGTTGGTTGCTTTGAGTTTCTCTCCATTTAATTTAATGTTGGTTATGGACTTGCTGTAAATTGACCTTTTTATGCTCAGGTATGTAAGAGGTGTTGGAATTTGTCAAAGGCTTTTTCTGCATCTAATGAGAAGATCTTCTGGTTATTTTTTTCTTTCTGTTTGTTTGTGTGGTAGATTACACTTACTGATTTTTGTATATTGAACCATCCCTGCATTGTGGGATGACGTCTACTTTATCATGGTAGATGACCATGTTCTTGGATTCATTTTGCAAAACTCAAAGCAATTCCATTTAATATCAGGAACAATATAAGGTTATCCACTCTCTCTATATTTATTAAATATAGTACTTAAAGTGTTCTCTAAATCAATAAGAAATTAAAGGAGATCAAATGAATAGAAGGTGGAATGAAAAAAAGTCAAAGTATCATTATTTGTTGATGATATGATAGTATTCATTAGTGCCACCAAAAACTCCCATGAGAGAACTCCTACAGCTGATAAACTCTTTCAGCAAAAAAGCAGAATATAAGATTAACTCAAAAAATCAGTAGCCCTCTCATATACAAATGGTAAAAAGACAGATAAAGAAATCAGGAAAGTAATACATTTCACAATAGCCTCAAAAGATATAAAATATCTCAGGGTATCTAATGAAGCAAGTGAAAGATTTATATGACAAGAATGTCAAGTCTTTGTAGAAAGAAAATGAAGAATATATAAAAAAATGGAAAGACCTCACATGCTCATGGATGGCTAGGATTAACACAATAAAAATGGACATTCTACCGAAAGTAATCTATAGATTCAATGCTACCTTTATAAAAATAACAACACAATTCTATACAGATATTAACAGGACAATAGAAAAACTAAAAACCCAGGATACCTAAAACAATCTTTAACATTAAGAAAACTGCTTGAGGTATTACTATCCCTGATTTCAAGTTGTACTAGATAGCTATAGTTAAAAAAAGATATTATCATAAAAATAGACAGGTTGATCAATGGAATTCAAGTGAAGACCCAGACATAAATCTAATCACATATATATTCCTTATTTTTGATAAAGTAGCCAGAATATAGAATGGAAAGAAGAAAGAATCTTCAACAAATGGCGCTGGTTAAACTAAATACCTGCATGTAGAGGAACACAAATAAATCCATATCTATGACTGCACAAACTTAAATTTAAGTGGATCAAAGATCTCAACATAAAACCAGATACACTGAACCTGATAGAAGAGAAAGTGGGAATAACCTTGAGCACACTGGTACAGGAGACAACTTTCTGAACAAAACAAAAATAGCACAGACACTAAGATTAACAATTAATAAATGGGACTTCATAAAACTGAAGCTTCTGTAAGACAAAGGATACCACCAAAAGGACAAAATGACAGTCTATAGAATGGAGAATATTTTTACCAATTCCATATCTGATATAGCACTAATATTAAAAATCTATAGAGAAACAAGAAACTCGATATAAAACAACAAATAATCAATTTTTAAAATGGAGTGCAGAAAACTCTCAATATAGGAATCTCAAATGGCTGCAAAACACTGAGAGAGGGTGTAGATGGGAGCAAGAATGGTGAGGTTGGAGGTGGAGATGGGAAGGACGGAGCTTGTGAAGAGAGGGAATTGGGGGGGCACTTGGAGGATGTGGAAATCTATAGCACAGTGTGAACTTCCTGGAATCTATGAAGGTGATCTTGATGAGGACTCCCAGTAATGGAGAATATGGAGTTTCAACTGGACATCTCTTGCAGCCAGGCAAGGTTTCCAGTGGAGGGACTAGGTTGCATTCGACTGAGTTGTTGGCCAGTGGAAATCCCCAAATAACCCAGCCAGGCCGATGCTAAGATAAAGGGTTGCCAATGACAGGGCCCTACTGCTGGGAACAATATCCATACAATACAATGAACATTGAGAAATTGAGCTGATGCCTACAAGGCACCTTTCAGTCCTATGTTCTAGTGTTTTTCATGTGGGAAGGTCCTCTGTAAGCTACTGAATGAGAGACATGGACGTCAACCCAGCCACAAAACTGTTCACCTACAATCTGTCTTGACAGCAAAATATGCTAGGGCAATAATGGCACAGCATTGTGGGAGTAACCAACCAATGTCTGATATGACTTAAGACCTACTACACAAGAAGAAACCCATATCTGACACTGCTTAGTTAACCACAAACCAGAAATTAGGTGGCCCAGAGACATGGGGTTCAAACAAACACTATTGACTTTATATATTATATAATATACATCATATAATATATAATATGAAATATGATATATGATATAATGTGATATCTGATATGAATTAAATATAACATATCACATATCAAATATCATATATGATATAAAATTTAATATATTGATAAATATGTTATATATCCATAAAAAAAGAAAAATAAATTTTAAAAAAGATAATAAAGAAAAGAAAACAAAATCAATTGGCTGAAAGCATCTGCATTTACCTGGGTTCATCCTGCTGCATTGATCAATGTGTCTCTTTTGTGCTAGAATCAAAGCTCATAGGATACTATGTCATGGTGATTATTTTGAAGACAAATATAGCGATGCCTCTACCTTATTATTTTGGTTCAATTTTTTCTTGGCTATATAGGGTATTCTAAATGAGCTAAAATTATATTTAAAAAGAAATGATAAAAATGTATAGATAAACATGTGGATTCAAAATATCAAGACACATGGAAATAAACAACATAAATTCAAAAAGAAAAGATTTCAACAGTAAATGAAACATCAGAAAAGAAGTTCCAAAGCGGACATTACACCTCAAAGAACAAGAAAGTAAGAAAAAGAGAACTCAGTATTAGCAAAAAGAAAAAAAAAAGCAGTAATGATGAGAGCAGAGTAAATGAATTAGTCTCTAGATATACAACCTTAATATGATGGAAATGGGTTTTTTGATTGATTGATTTTTGCAAAGATAAAACCCACTAATCTTTTTCTCCTAGTTGCATTCTATACTTAACCCATGTGCTTATATGCATAGTAACAAGCCTACTAAAGGCTTAAAGACTAAAATCCACATATAAGAGAATACACACCTAAAATTGTCTTTTTGGATCTGAGTTACCTTATTCAGGATGATACTTTTTTCTAAGTCTATTAGTTTACCTGAAGGTTCATTTTTTTTCCTAAACAGTTGAGTAATTAATACTCCATTGTGTAAGTGCACCACATTTTTATTATACATTCATCTCCTTATAGACACCTAAGTTGTTTGCAATTTCTTGCTATTATAAATAGAGCAGATATAAACATAGATGAGCAAATGTCTCTGTAGTAAAATGTTGATTTTTTGGGGCATATGCCCAAGAGTAATATATGTGGATTTTTTTAGAAGCCTATTGCTGACACTGCTTGGATGGCCAAGAACCCAGGGGAAGATAGGCCATGGACCTAGGGAAAAACCAAGTATAAGTGTTCTGTTAAAGGAGCATGGCAATAAAATTACTGCTAATGACTCTACAGTATACCCATGGATCAGTGTCTTACTCAGTCAACATCTCTTGCAGTAGATGAAACAAATACAGAGATTTACAAGCAGACAAGTGCTGAGAGTGAGAGATTTTGGAACACTCAATTCTAAATGGTATGTCTCTTATCAAATTCTTCCCTGTAGAATTCTGGAACTATAAGGAAAGGAAGCAAAAAGATTTTTTTTACTTTACTTTTTATTTCTTCAAGTTACATCTCAATCACAATCCCCTCCCTATTCCCCCCTCCAGTCCCACCCTCCCACCCTCTTCCACCTCAACCCACCCATCCCATTCCTTTTTTTTTTTAAGTTTAAGGTACATCTTTTTCCAACCAACAGCTCCCCCTTTCAGTCCAACAAATGGCTCTTTCTCTTATAATAATAAATACAATACTAAACAACAGAAATAAATAGGCCACATTTATGAAGGTTATATGGCTTAGCATACATTCCCAATGTCCAGTCTATACGTATTTGGCACCTGACTTTAACATTCTACTATCTAACCATCTCCATGAGTTTAAAGTTCTATATCCAACTCAGCTTTCATCCTAACTTTCATCACAATTTTAAAAACATCTTAGATCCAGAATACCCTCTTGATTCCTAAACAACTCAAAATTTAACTATGAGACTCTAGCTATTTATTCTTCAAGCACCTCAGAGACCTGAGAGGGATAAATATATCTGATTATTTAGAAAGTGCAGGGCCTGCAGCTTCCAAAACTAAGAAATGACATACCAGTGGCTGCCTGGACAGTTCCCATTTTCTCTCCATACATTACAGCATCAATCTTCAGCCATTTGGCCCCGTTTCTCTGACAGACATTGATGGTAGAGCAGGAATTATGAAGGACTTGCCTTCCCTGTCTTGGCAGAGCTAGGCTGTGGACTTACCTGCTTCCAAGTTTTGTCCTTTTTGGACAGCATTGTGTCTACAGTTGAAGAGAGGGTTTTTTCCTGCCAAGAGATAGGCTTGCAACTAATTCAATCATCTTCCACTCGAGATTCTTCAATGCTCATCTTCTACTTGGAGTAGAATAGGGGTGCTGTCAGGAGTTGACATGTCTCGATATCAAAAAATCTAAAGTTAAGAAAACATCTTTGAATGCCATCTTCTGCAGATCTCTTGAGGTTTTTGAAGAGGCCCTATCTATCTCTTATATTAGCATAAGCAAATGTTGTTTGTCTCTTGGCAACTTGATTTCTGAGTAGCTTAGAAAATAACTATAATACACTGTCATAGTACCTAACAAAATGACAGGCTTGCTTGACTATTAGTTTGCATTTCTTAATTATCCTAAACAGTTTATGACACTTAGTAGCAAAAGGCTGAAACTTCACATTTCATTTTTTTTCTTTTTTCTTTCTTTCTTTCTTTCTTTCTTTCTTTCTTTCTTTCTTTCTTTCTTTCTTTTTTTTTCTCCCTAACCCTTCCATCCCACTCCTCTGGAGTGGAGTGTCCCTACATAACAGTCCCTCACCCCAGTTCAGAAGTCATATTTGGGCCTGGAGCCTCCTCATACATTGGGGGTCTACAAGGCAGTACCACCAGTGAAAAGTGTCTCATTGCCAGGGAGAGAAAACTAAAAATAAACAAATAAACAGACAAACAGATAAAAAATAAAAAGTCTATGTCCATGTTCCCTTTGGTATGTTGGTTGTAGTATAGATATCCTGTACTATATAGCTAAAATCCTTCTATAAGTGAATAGATGCCAAATGCATTCTTCTGAGTCTGGGTTACCTCATTCTGGATGAGCTTCTCTAGTTCCATCCATTTGGCTGAAAATTGCATAATTTCATTGTTCCTGATAGCTGAATAATATTCCATTTTTTAGATGAACCACAGTTTTTTAATCCATTCTTCAGTTGAGGGACATCTGGGTTGTTTCCAGTTTCTAGCTATTACAAATAAGCTGCTATGAACATAGATGAGGAAACTTCCTTATGATTCTGTGAGGCGTCATTTGGGTGTATACCGAGAAGTGGTATGGCTGGGTCCTGAGGCAAAGCTATTCCAAGTTTTCTAAGATATCGCCATACTGACCTCCATAGTGGTTGCACAAGCTTGCACTCCCACCAGCAATGGAAGAGGGTTCCCCTTTCTCCCCTTCCTCGCCAGCATGTGCTGTCATTTGAGCTTTTGATCTTAGCCATTCTGACAGGTGTGAGATGGAATCTCAGAGTCATCTTGAGTTGCATTTCTCTGATGATTAAGGATGTTGAGCATTTCTTCAAGTGTCTCTCAGCCATTAGGGATTCCTCCTTTGTAAATTCTCTATTTAGCTCCATCCCCCATTTTTTTGATTTATTATTTGCTTTCTTGGCCTTTAATTTCTTGAGTTCTTTCTAGATTTTGGATATTAGCCCTCTGTCAGATGTGGGGTTGGTGAAGATTTTTTCCAAGTCTGTAGGCTGCCGTTTTGTTCGAATGATAGTGTCTTTTGCCTTACAGAAGCTTTTCAGTTTCATGAGGTCCCATTTATTGATTGTTGATCTCGGGTCCTGAGCTGTTGGTGTTCTGTTCAGGAAGTTGTCACCTGGGCCAATGAGTTGGAGGGTTTTTCCCACTTTTTCTTCTAGTAGATTTAGTGTGACCGGCCTTATGTTAAGGTCTTTGATCCACTTGGACTTAAGTTTTGTACAAGGTGATAAGTATGGGTCTAATTTCATTCTTTTACAAGTGGACATCCAGTTGGACCAGCACCATTTGTTGAAGATGCTGTCTTTTTTCCATTGTGTGGTTTTGGCTTCTTTGTCAAAATTAGGTGGCCATAGGTGTGTGGATCCATAGTACTGTCAAGAAAATTTTTAATTTGGCTCATGAATTGTGTTTTTTTTGATTGAAATATCACCTTTTATTAAATCATTGCAAAGAGCATCTAAAAAACTTGGAAGCAGAATACCAGTCACTTTTGTCATGTGTTTGTCTGACCATTTTACTGAACTGTGTGTGAGAAGGGAAAAGAACTCCATACAGAAATGTATTCAACATATATATCAATAACATTTAAGTGTATTACTATTTGAGAAGCCATATCATTCCAATAGACAGCCATTGGAATTAAATAGAAAACAACTGTATTCCACAATCTGTATTAGTCAAGCACATATGTGTAGCATGATGAATGGAACAGATGATCCCAAAAAATCTCATATTTTACAGAACAGTTATATGCCACAGTGTGAAGTTGAAAATCACTGGGTTTTAAAAATGGAATTTTAGATGCCAGGCATGGTGGCACATGCCTTTAATCCCAGCACTTGGTAGACAGTGGTAGGCAGATTTTTGTGAATTCAAGGTCAGCCTGCTCTGCAGAGTCCAGGACAACCAGAACTGTTACACAGAGAAACCCTGTCTTTAATTTTTTTAATTGAATTTTATATAATTTTTATTAAGTACATTGAAGAGGGTATTAATAAGCTTTTTCTAACAAACCAACACAAAACTTACTTGCTGTCTTAAAATTTATTTTTTTCTCATAGTCCAATTTCAAGGTGAAGCTTTCTCACAGTCTGGTAAACTTTCTCGGAAAGCTCCTAGTCAGAAGTTACAGGTTCCTCCTTTTGAGGAACAAGGTTAAAAATGACCTTCACACCTTGTCTGGTGGAGAGTGGAAAAATGACATAATCGTGATTCAATCTGGAACCAATAGGAAGGGTATCAAAGAGAAATGGAAACTACAAAAGTGTTAATAAACATCTTACTCAAGGAGCCCCTTGAGTAGGATGCTATTACTCAGATGTATAAAGAGGCATTAAATTAGATAACTGAATATCAACTTCAGAACAAAAATGGATGCAGGATGCAAGTGGATTGCCCATAGAACAGGAAATCCTGCATGCCTTCTCTGTTTTAAATTATATGTTCCTACTGTTATTCTTCTGTAAAATTGGAAAAACTCCATGAGTTTGTAAATATCTCCTTAAACAAAGCTGTGGGGAGATAGATTGATGTGGTAATATGGTTTTATAAGACTTCCCTTTCAATCTATTATTTTCAATTACTTTTTTCTCTTTCAAGTGACATTGCAACATATATATAGATCATTATTTATTCCACAGCGCATGTTTGGAGAGGACTTTCCAAAGTGAAATTGCTGGGGCAAATGATGAGTATACCTGTAAATTGTAAATGTGTCCATTCCTGTTCCAAATAGCATATGCTATTTAAATTCTCTCAGAACTTGGCTTACATTGCAAGCACTTTATAAATTCAGTACTTTAAATAAAAAAGTGTATAGTACCTGAATAACAGTAAATAGAAATAAACATAATGGTGCATTAAAGTGAACATACAACTATATAATGGAACAGTATCATAGTAATGCTGGGGGCAGGAGAGATGGCTCATCAGTTAAAAGTACTTGTTCTTGCAGAGGATGCAGATTTGATTTCCATCTCCCAAATATCAGTTCACAATCATCTATGATGCCAGTTCCAGAGGATCTGACAACCCCTTCTGCTTTCTGTAGGCACCCTGCACACACATGGTGCACAGACATAAATGAGAACAAAACACTCAAATATACAAAATAAATAAATTAAAAAATTAAAAATTGTAGTTTTGGGAATGTACTTTTGATCTTATACTAATTTTATCTTGAAAAAATTAGATAAAGGAATCAGAATAATATGCAGAGATACATAATAATCAAGATTTCCCAAGGAACTGGTGATATAAATGTAAGATGAGATATAAGTGAAAACACATGAGAATTGCTCACTGGGGTCAGCATTGTTACTAAATCTTAAAGAACAACAACAAAAATAAGGATTGATTTATCAGTTGAGAGCAAGTTGAATGCCCAATTTATATTTCATGGTTAACTTTCTTTTTAAGAATCCCCAAGAATTTCTTTTTCTGCTTCTTTTTGAATTACATCAGTGCCAAGGAAATCACTCCTTCATAGAGGTGATATTAGTTCTGTTGCTGCCCTGCTCCATCTCCAATAGATATGATTTATAGAGTTAACTTTAGCTCTCTAATTCTCTGATTTATAAAATGTAGATAATGAAAAAGTCTTCCAGATATGACTGAGTCCTGGAGGGACTCACCTGGCTGTGGAAAGAATGCTGTCTTACCACCAATTCCAGAATGTCATCATCCACCCACAAATCTCTTTTTAAAAATTCTAATCACAAGTACCATTACACTTTTGGTTATTATTGTACATAATTCATCTTGAATTCATCATTCATCATGATGATGTCTGAAGTAAGAGACTAAATGACAATGTGCCTATCACCAAGTACTTTCATGATGCTCCAACTTATGGGTAGAAATAGTTTTAAGCTGCTAAACAAGATAAAATATTGCTTGTTACTACTTTAAGTCAAACATCTCTAATTTGAAAATCTAAAACTCCAGATATCATAAAAATCTATTCCTTGGAGAGCAGACATGACATTATATTAAGGGATTTTATGTTTGATCTCACATGAAAATCTCACCCAAATGACAGGTGTATAGACTCCAAGTATATACAGTTACCTTTGGACTTGTGTATAAGTTATAAATACATCATAAATGAATTACACATTTAGATTTCAGTTCCCATTTCTAAAATAGGTCATCATACATGTTAAAATATCCACCAAACTAAAAAAAATCCTGAAACATATGTAGTTTCATACATTTTGAATGACAGGAAGATCCTGTATTTTCAGTGGGAAATTTCAATTTCAGTTACTTGTGATTGTGATGATGTTCCCTTAGCTTCACTGAAATTGACTTTTATCACTTTGAATCATTACTGTGCTTTTGACCTCTGAGTTTATTGAATGATTCATTCTCTTTTTGAAAGGAATGAACATTAAGGTTTCTTAGTAAAAATAATAAAAAATTTGGTCATTGGTAATCTTTTGGTTTTAGGTTTGTCATGGATAACTTTGTTTAGTATAAAAAATTTTATACTTTACACATTTGCATACAAGGATGGCTCTAGATTCTTTCTTCAACCCTTTGTTTTCTCATAAGCTAATTTCTTACATAAAGAATGTTTGTGATCCAGCTACACAGTTACCCCAAGCTCTTCATCCCCTTACCTATAGTATGTAATTTTTTTCTGCTGGAAATATGTCTAATAGTGTTCCTCATTTGCTTTGTTGCCTATCTTTTATGGCTTGACTTTTTTTAACCTCTATTTATATTTTCTAGGTACATAAGTTTTATCTGTGATCAAACATTGTGTTTTTCTGAAGAACACACTATTCATAAGGATTTAGAGAGCTGTTGTCTTTGTTGCCAACTATTTTCTGACTGTCTTACAGTGTTTGGCAAGAGAGAATGATGCAGGGTGAGTGTTCATTGGTAATAAGCTTACATGAGTCTTATGAGAGAGTATGCATTTGCAATAAGCTGCACAAAGTGTGCTTATTGGATACAAATAGGTAGTAAAAGACTACAGAAGTCCAGGATTCAGTGCCAGTTGGCTGCTTATATTTAAAGCTTCTCAGCAAATGCATAAGCTCTGCAGGTACCAAGATATGTAGCCAGGAAACCAGCATGGTGCCAGTTTTACTATCACCCCAGGTAAAGGAGCACTGGCCAGAACATTGAAGTATTTCTGTGTTCTGGGTCAAGCCACTGAATGCAGCAGCACCCAGGAGCCCCCCCACCCCCTTTCACTCAGTAAAATTCCCAGTGTCTTCTGTAGTTATCTTCAAGTATTATAAGCAATAAAGTAGGGATGGGGGATCGAAGAAATTCAAAGCAACAGGTACAACTCTTCTGTATAAAAATATTATTTTTTAAGTATCCAAGATTCTGAATATATAACTGCATGAGGCTTTGTTTTAAAGATAAAATTCCATTTATTTTTCCAAATCTCACTATATAAGTTTCTATTTGCATAGTTTTATATTCCCAGTTTACATTAAGATTGTGCTGCATTTCCATCATTCCTAATTCAATGTTTACATATCTTTGAATACTATTATGTAGGACAAACTGAGAAGAATCCAACTATACAAACTATTATAGAGATGAATTAACA
Source organism: Lophiomys imhausi (assembly GCA_907164525.1). Lineage (NCBI taxonomy): Eukaryota > Metazoa > Chordata > Mammalia > Rodentia > Muridae > Lophiomys > Lophiomys imhausi. The sequence goes on from CAJQZJ010034368.1 coordinate 2,079,536, forward strand.
TATGATGTATCAAATGCAGATGATTTTCAGAACATATGTCAGTGGTACATATATGTATATGTATATGTGTATGTATATGTAGACGTAGACGTAGATGTAGATGTAGACATAGACGTATCCCCTTACATGTGAAGTACTGAGAAAATATGAACACATATGGCACTTATAGTTCTTAGGAAATTTATCCTCTGTAATAATCACATTTTCTTTCTTTTTGTTCAGTCAATATTGATAAATTGCCGTCATAGGGATATTATGCTGCTGTGGTGAAGCACCGTAACATAAAGCAACTTGTGGAGGAAAGGTTTAACTTCACTGTGCTTTCGTAAGTCAGGACAGGCACTCAAGCAGGGAAGGAACCTAGAGGCCGGAGCTAATGCACAGTGGAGGGAGACTCTTTACTGGATTGTTCCTCATGGATTGCTCAGACTGATTTCTTATAGGATTCAAGGTCCAGTGTGACATGCAATTAATAAAAATGTCCTACAGGCCTGTCTACAGACTGGTCTTATGGAGGGGTTTTCTCAATGGAGGTTTCCTCCTCTCAGAAGAATTAATTAGTGTCAAGTACATAAAAGTAGCTAGCATAGTTGAAGCCATCTCAAATTGACTCATAAACACATCACTTTTAAGTCCTAAACTTTTCTTTCTTTTTCATGCCCAAGATCACACATTAACATCAATATCACAATAATAAACATTTTCACAAAATTAAAAAAATTCCTACAGCCTTACAAATTCAAACATTTAAAATATTATCTCTTTTAAAATATCCAGTATCTTTTAAAATCCAGTTTCTCTGTGAAACACCAAAATAGCTCTCATTTTTAAATGTCTAAAATTTCTCAAATGTGGGTTCCTTATTATAAAGAAAATAAGAAATAAACTAAACACTTATAATTCAGAAGGAGAGGAAGGAGAGGGGGAAGAGGATAGGAGGGTGGAACCAGGAGGGGTGAAGAAAGGGGGCTATGATTTAGATGTGACTTGAATAAATAAATGTTAAAAAAAAGAAAGGAAAAATTCTAGGAGTTTATATGAAGAATAGACTGCTTTGTGTTCAACATTTTAGGAATAATCTTATGAGGATTATTAATAAAGTACCTATTAAGATAATAATTAGCTATAAACCTAAAGTAATTCAATCAGTGAAAATTTAATATGAAATAAATATTTTCATCGAGTGTATTTTGAGTTTCAGACTCCTACACCTAGAATTGGAGTATAGAAACAACAGAGAAAAATGTAAGTAATAAATTTTAGTTCTGACATTTAAGGTTGCTTTGCCACCATGTGGGCAAGTAGAAGGTGCTGTGGGCCCACAGGACAGCTTGTTCTTGTTAATTTTCAGGGTGCAGCACAGAAAAACTTTCACATAAGAATGAGGGAAAGAGTAGTGGTCTGTAAATGAGGAAGAACTACATCAAACACTGTCATAAAAGTGTATTTTTATTGGTCTGAGGTGGTTATATTGACTACACAAGTCACTGGTGCTCAATGGTTTCAAAAGAAGAAAGGGTGGAGATGGGTCTAGAACCACAGAAAATAACAGCCAAGAACAAAGGGACGTGTTCTCCCATAAGGTTAAAAGTATGATTGCAGCTACTTTCAATATGCTAGGTTGAGGCAATGTCATTCTTTTTTTCTTTTTTGTTTTTTTTCGAGACAGGGTTTCTCTGTGTAGCCCTGGCTGTCCTAGAATTTCTCTGTGTAGCCCTGGCTGTCCTAGAATCACTTTGTAGACCAGGCTGGCCTTGAACTCGCAAAGATCCACCTGCCTCTGCCTCCTAAGTGGTGGGATTAAAGGCGTGCGCCACCACCGCCTGGCTTGGCAATGTCATTCTTATGAGGTAATTCTCAGCAGAGTACTGGGACAAATGTGAGATTGTACCAAAAAACACTCCTTATGGTGTTCAACATTTTTTATATAAACATTTATCTTACTAAATTCAACTTCTTGTACAACAAAATAGCAAAAAAAAAAAATCATGTTGTTGTACATAAATATTCTTTAGTATTATTTACATTCAAAAAATCTAAACAAAGAAATGACCAGAAGTGAAGAAAGTATATTCACAAGTAAGATACTTTTGTCTTTTGTGTGAGTTTTAGTGGAAACCAGCAGATGCATGATCCCAAGTAGACAGGAATAAATTCTAAATATCATTGGTTTCTCAAACAATGAACTACACTGGCTGAGAGATCGCAAATGAACCAGAGAGAAATTAATAAAATAGAAGAAATGAGGCTTTTTGAATAGCCTGCTAATTTGGGGAATTTGATTATAATCCATATCTATTTTAACCTTGTGATTTCTTAAAGATGACACTGAATAGATAAACAGGCTTTCTTTTTTTTTAATAATTTATTTTTTATTTCTTCAAGTTACATCTCAATTACAATCCCCTCCCTACTCCCCCCTCCAGTCCCACCCTTCCACCCTCCTCCCCCTCAACCCCCCCATCCTCTTCCCTTCTTTTTTTTTTTTTTTTTAGTTTAAGGTATTTATTTTTCCCCCCAACAGCTCTCCTTTTCAGTCCAAAAAATGGTTCTTTTTCTTATAACTATAAATACAATACAAAACAACAGAAATAAATAGGCCACGATTATAAGAGTTATATGGCTTAACATACATTCCCAATGTCCAGTCCATATGTATTTGGCACCTGACTTTAACATTCTACTGTCTAACCATCTCCATGAGTTTAAAGTTCTATATCTAATTCAGCTTTCATACTAACTTGCCTCATAATTTTAAAAATATCTTCTTAGATCCAGAAAACCCTCTTGATTCCTAAACAACTCAAAATTTAACTATGAGACTCTAGTTATCTATTCTTCAACCACCTCAGAGACCTGAGAGGGATAAATATATCTGATTGTATAGGAAGTGCAGGGCCTGCAGCTTCCAAAACTAAAAAATGACATACCAGTGGCTGCCTGGACAGTTCCCATTTTCTCTCCATACATTACAGCATCAATCTTCAGCCATTTGGCCCCATTTCTCTGACAGACATTGGTTGTAGAGCAGGAATTATGAAGGACTTACCTACCCTGTCTTGGCAGAGCTAGGCTGTCGACTTATCTGCTTCCAAGTTTTGTCCTTTTTGGACAGAAGTCTGTCTACAGTTGAAGCAAGTGGTTTTTCTTGCCAAGAGAATGGCTTACCACCAATTCAATCATCTCCCACTGGAGATTCTTTGATGCTCATCTTCTACTTGGAGTAACATGGGGGTGCTCTCAGGAGCTGACATGTCTCGATATCAAAAAATCTTAAGTTAAGAAAACATCTTTGAATGCCATATTCTGCAGATCTCTTGAGGTTTTTGAAGATGCCCTATCTATCTCTTATATTTAGATAAGCAAATATTGCTTGTCTCTTAGCAACTTGATTTCTGAGTAGCTTAGAAAATAACTGTGATAGACTGTCATAGTAACTAACAAAATGACACGTTTTCATGACTATTAGTTTCCGTTTCTTAATTATCCTAAACAGTTTATGTCGGTTGGTAGCGAGAGGTCAAAACTTGACATTTCATTTTTAAGTATTACTACAAACAATACCTTTAAGAAGCGTTACCCTTAATTTTGTATCAATATACAAAGATCAATACCAATGTGGCCAAATATAATCTTAATTTTGTATCAATATACAAAGATCAGTACCGATGTAGCCCAATACAATCTTAATTTTACATTAATATACTAGGGTCAATACCATTGTGGCCAAATATAATCTTAATTTTGTATCAATATACAAAGATCAATACTGATGTAGCCCTATACAATCTTAAATTTGCATTAATATACAATGATCAATACCAATTTAGCCAAATATAATATTAGTTTTGTATCAGTATACAAAGGTATAAAGCTATATTCAATAATCTGTCCTTTTTTCTTGTTCTTTCCTATACTATGTCTATGTCCCATTTTTCTCAAGTCTGTTCACTCCTATATAGGAGAGAAAGGAGGATACAGAAAAGCAAAAGAGAGAAGTCCCTGGGTCTAACCTCCAAAACCCATTTAACAAGACCATTTAACAGCTTGTAGTCTTTTCCCCTAAATAACAAAATTTTCTATTATCTATCAAATAACCAAAGGGGAAGAACACCCTCCCCACCTTCTGGGGATGGGACGTTGTTCTCTTAAAATGACTTCCTGCTGATTTGGGACGTAGTAAACCTGTTTGGGGCCCAAATAAGAATGGAAAAATGGTTAAAAATGTTAAGAATCATTTGATGTTCAGTCCCTTTGTGCTCAGCTGTTTAGATGTCCTACGAAGTTCATAGACAGAAGCTGATCTTCAGAACTTTACTGAAGATCTGGCTGGAGTAGTCTGTGGAGCTGAACGATCTTAGCGATTTTGAGTTGTTGTGGTTATAGACTTTTGAGGAAACTGCTATTGAAGAAATCTGCAAGGCTGGATCATCTGGGCCACTCGTCTTCTTTGGTGTCTGATCTGTTTTCTGCTGAGGTTTCCGTTGTCCAGTTGTCCCTGGATTCCTTGAATGGATTCTTTAAATCTCCTGGAAAGATAAGAACAGAGCCCTGCCCTAATCCTAACTCTGGGACAATTACCTTTTCTAAACAGGCTTTCTTAAATAGGAACTACTTGCAGTTTTGTGTCACTTCAAGGAAAGTTTCTATTTGGTGAGCATAGACATGCTTTATATTGATGTGCATAAAAAGACAGAGAACCTGTTTTCAAAGAAGCAGGACTTGAATGAATAAGGGAAATATTGGCAGAGATAATCATTGCAGATCTAGTAACCATGTGATTTTATTCCTTAGTTATTTTGTCTCCATTTATGCCACCTGATTAATTATATTTATGAAATATGGGCATAAATGATGTATCAATTTCCCTCAAGAGCCATTAAGAATCAATGCAACATCTGTTCAAATTTATTCTTTCTGTCATTTGTGTGTAAGGGGGTGAGGTTCCAAGGCTGACAATTTTTTCAGCTGAAGAATGCTCTAGCCTGTATCAAAGAGTAACTGGCTAAAAGATACTACTTTTTCCTTCAAAAAACATAAGTATAGTCTCAATTTCTACTAACAAACTATCAAGACAAAATTTCCCAAATTATTAAAAAAATACATCATTAGTTTTAGCCTCTTGTCTCTAAAGTAAGACTCCTATCTTGTGAATTAACACAATTAGTGATGTCATCAAGGAAAATTTTGAATTTGTGACATCAATATTTGTATAGAAAATTAGATGTGGATCTTATCATGAAGTATGTATCTGCTTTATTACCACACTATAACAAAGTCGACTTTTACACATCCTGGCTTATTTTCATTCTTAATGCATGATGGATTCACAGGACAATGAAAGCAAGACTCCCTCCCTTGCCTTTCCTGTCACCAAACTGGTGTTTGAATTATTTTCTTTTGCTCTTTTTATTATTTTTACCAGCTTGTCCTATAACTGCACATGAGGTGAGAAATTGTGAAATCATAGTAATTCTATAATAAAATTCAGACCAACATACCGTTTTCAAATATTTTATGGCATTAATGTATTTTATATGGTACAGGCCAGAAATGGAAGCAACCATTTTTCTTCTCCTCCTTCTCCTCTTCTCCCAATCTTTTACTTCAAATATTTTCTATATTGAAATAAATTTTGAAAAAGGAATAAAAATTGGCATTTGATAGAGATATGTTCAAACCCATGTTTTTTGCAATGTTTTTCACAATACCTAGGCATGGAGTCAAGCCGTTGCTGGATGAATGGTAAGTAAGAAATTATGTATATGGTAGATACTTTTCTGATGCTGTAATAAAACACCATGAGCTAAAACAAACTTTGGAAGGCAAAGGGTCATTTTGGCTCATGGTTCTAGACAGGGAGCTCACAACGGTAAGGAGGATATGGTAGCAGATGGCTGGAGCGTGGAGCTGGCTGCAGGGCGGACTTCGCTGACCACATTTTGCCCACAAACAGGAAACAGATAGAAAGCTGAAAATGGGACAAAGCTGTAGACTCCTAAAGTCCCCCACCACCTTGACACAGGCTTCCTCTAGCAAAGCTCCCTGTCCTAAAAGACTCATAACCTTTCCAAATGCTATAGGGACCATTTCACATTCAGATCACAATAATGTATATAGACAAGAGAATGCAATTATTCAGCTATAAAGAAAGAAGCTATATCATTTTGAATCAAAATGTGTGGGCTTATAGATCCTGGGGTTAACTGAAGCAAATCAGATTAAGACAGTGTTCTAGTTAGTCTCATGTCAACTTGACACACAAATTTGTGCTATCTGGAAGGAGGGAATCTTAACTGAGAAAATATCTTCAGAATGTCTGACTGTAAGGCATTTTCTTAATTAGCTACTGATCCTTGACTCTAAAAGAAAGCAGACTGAGGAAGCCATGAGGAGCAAGCCAGTAAGTAGCGCCCCTCCATGGCTTCTTCACCAGGTCCTGCTTCCAGGTTCTGGCCCTGTTTGTGTTCCTGTCTTGACTTCCTTTGATGGTGAGCTGTGAAATGGAAGTATAAACCAAAGAAACCCTTTCATCCCAAATTTGCTTTTGCTTGTTTTGTTTTGTTTGGTTTGGTTTTGTTGTTGTTTTTTTTTTTTTTTTGGTCTTCTTCTTCTTCTTCTTCTTCTTCTTCTTCTTCTTCTTCTCCTTCTTCTTTCTTCTTCTTTTTGGTCTCAGCAACAGTAACCCTAACTAAGACAGACAGTAATAATGTGTTTCTTTCAGATGTAGCACTGAGATAAAAATGAACTTGAAAGCGATTGTACTAATTAGGGAAGAGGATGAAAACAGGATAAGACATGGTAATGAAAGTATATAGATTCAAACTATGCCATGAACATGTACGAACACATGCTAAAAATAAAGGAATGCTAAAAAATAAATCAAGGAAAGCCTTGATTTATTCTCCATTTAAACTTTACTCTCTGATGGATGGAACTTTACAGAACCCTAACTGTAATTAAACTATTCTACTTTAGGCATCATATATATCCCCAAACAAAAAGAACCCTGTGGAGCCTACTTAATTATTTAATCAATAAACAATTTTCATGGTACTTAATCCTATTTATGAGTCATAGGAAAACTGATTTGCAATCATTTATAATTCTCTCACTCAGAAAACATAGATATAATATATATATTAACCATCTTTAAAAAGTTTATTTATTCAAGTTACATCTTGATCACAGGCACCTCCCTCCTCTGCTCCAAATATATTTAAAATATAGTTTCACTGGTCAAGTAAGTTAAATCAATTAAAACTATATTTATTTTCAATAGGTTTTATCTAGAATATCAAAAGCTCTCACATAATTCAGTAGAATTTTCTACTCAGTTTCTTTATTTAAGGACAAATAGTTAATATTACAGGTAGCAAGTATGTTAATAATCTTTGTCTATAATCAGCTCATGCTTCTTCAATTTACAAGTAGGTGTTTTTGTGACTATTCTAATCGTCCTGGGATATCCTGTGCTCTCTCCCTGTCTGCCTCTAAACACTAAACTATAAACGTTTACTAGCTTCCTTGAGGTTAGCTAAAATATTTGGTGTGTACATATTAATTGAATAAGATAAAACAGAAACAGAAAGTGGTCTTTAGATGTGAGAAAAATGGCAAACACAGCTAAAGTGTACATGAAGCTTTTTTTAGCATTACATCACAACTTTATTATTTCGTAAGTGTACAGAGTTATGCAACCATAGACCCAGTGCTGGCATGGCATATGTCTTCACTGTCTGCTCTGGAGCGGGTTAAGAATGTGCTTATTGGTAAGGAAACAATAACAACTGAAAAAAAATTAAAAAATAAATGTTTAAAGGTACTTGGAGATTCAAGTAATTTTTCGCCAGTTAAGTATGGGCCTTATCTAGTTTCAGTGGCTCTTGCTTGATGCCTAGTATTCAATGTAGCATATTTGATACTTCAAATTTTTGTTTTTTTAACATTTATTTATTTATTCAAGTTACATCTCAATTATATGAAACTTTAATGACAAGTTTTCAACATGGTAGAGAAATGTTTAGAACAGAGGCAATTGTAAAAAAAAAAAAAACTTTTCATTTGATGTCAGTGCATGTGAAAATGATTATTCACTTTTACAATTGAGTTTGAGGGCCTGGAGAGAAGGATCAGTGGTTAAAACCACTGGCTGCTCTTCCAGAGGACCCAGGTTCAATTCCTGCTACCCACATGGAAACAATTACCCATTTGTGACTTCAATTCCAGTGCATTTTATGCCCTCTTCTGACCTCTGAGAGCACTCTACATATCTGGTGCACAGATGTGCAAGCCAAACACTCATATACATACAATTTTATATGAATACTTCTTTAAAAAATAGTTTGAGGATATAAATAGCTAGTTCCTGGATGTAAGCCTTAAGAGACGGTTCAGGTAACAATGATACATTTTTAGTAGTAAGTATTTTTAGCTGATTCTAAAAGTCAGAAACTATGAAAAATTTAAAATCAAGAATTTTCAAATTTTATTTTTGAATGACCTAGTACTTCAAAAAAGTATTGAGAACCAAAAAATATCATTGCAAATTATAGCTATTATTATTAATTCATTACAAGATTAATATGGAGAAAAGGAGTCACATGTGTTAAGATGTTTTCAATCTGAAAATCAACAGAGCAATGAATTGCATCCTTTTATGTTGTTTATGGAACATTCAGTTCACTATTTATGAATAAATGAATTAAAAATCACAAACGCTACTTTAATGTTTGTATAAAAGCAGCCCTCCACAGCTGAGGGTCAGGAAACATTGTGAAGAGTAAGATCGTAAGAGGAAAAGTCTCAGGGAGTTTGCTATAAAAGTTTGTCTCTTCTTAATATTAGGAGCCACACCCATAAAAACTGACCAACAGGACTCCCCAAATGTCAGGTGAATAGGATACCAATGAACACACGAAAGTGAATGGAGAAAGTCTAAGAAAGTGTCAACACTACACAAAGAAATGTAGCAAATGAGAAAACTGGAGTAGAAAGGGAGATCATTTCCAAGTTAGAGAACATCAGTTGTTTCCCAAGTGCCAAGCTGTTGGCATAAAAACAACAAGTAACGTGATATACAATAGTAATTACTATAAAAGGAGACAATGAATTTGAATGAGAGCTGAAAAGGGAAATAGAAAGTTTTGAAGGAGGAAAGGGAAGAAACAATTGATGTAATCATGATATACTTTCAAAAATTAAATAAAAAATAAGATAGTCTATAGTAAAACTGAAAGCTTTGGTTAATCCATAACATGCTTTCTTTCCAGCACCTTCCTGTCATTACCACTACTTAACACTGAGTTTTTGGTGCTCCCTCATGTTCCTTCCTGTTACATGAGGTTGGTATTTCCTCTTGTTACAGTTTTGTTTTGTTTTGTTTTGATTTTGGCTTGGAATGGAAGATCACAGACTCCCTCCCAAGTAGTTCCTCATGCATATGTTATTATGAAATCTCACTAATTTTAAAGCTTACTAAAATATATATTCAAAAATAGAATTTAAATATAACTGTTCCATACTAGTGAACAATGCTGCACCCCAGAAGACACATGTTGCTAAATGAAAACCTTAGTGTCCAGTAGGTATTAACTCCCTACAAGTAACTGGTCAGAGATTTCTAGAGTTACCCAAATGAATACAATCTATTGTGATTGTCCTTGGTCTCCCACTATAAGTATAAGATAACACTCTGTTACACTCTCTTCCTGAAAACACTACACATTTTTGATCTATAAAACAGAAAAATCAATAGTGAACTGACCAAGAAACTCTACCTGCTGACTAGTTTTCACAGTCCTGGAAGGTATTTTTTGGGCTGCTGAAAAACAAAACAAAAAAACCAATGTTCTTATTTAGTACTGGACCGTGAATGTTTACAATACTGACCTGCAAGGCAAGAATTAACCACTGGTGCAATAGGGGCAGGACTGTTCATGGGGATAACAAATTGCTTTCGTAATTGGATTTCAGATCTAATCTACAGGAGTAATTTCTTTGTTTGTTTGTTTGTTTGTTACTTCAAGTTACATCTCCATCACAGTGCCCTCCTTCCACCCCTCCCAGTTCCACCCTCCCACCCTATCCTCCCTCTCCTACCCATCCCACTCCACCAATGTAGAGTGTCCCTATATATCAGCCTCTCTCAGATCAACAGTCATATGAGTGTGAAGAGCTTCCTCTTGCATGGAGGCCTACATGCTAGGACCCCTATAGCAAATTGTCCCATTAAGAGGTAACAAAGTCTATGTTCTTGTTTCTTTAGGTGTGTTGGTAGTAGGATAGTTATCCTGTACTGTATGGATAAAATCCAATTATAAGTGAGTAGATGCTATGAGCACCTTTCTGAGTCTGTGTTAGCTCACTCAAGATGAGCTTTTCTAGTCTATCCAGTTGGTTGCGAATTGCATGATTTCCTTGTTTCTGATAGCTGAGTAGTATTGCATTGTGTAAATGTACCACAATTTTTAAATCTATTAGTGAGTTGAGGGACATCTGGGTTGTTTCCAGTTTCTAGCTATTACAAATAAGGCTGCTATGAACATAGATGAGGATATGTCCTTATGGTTTGGTGAGGAATCCTTTGGATGGATACCCAGAAGTGGTATGGCTGGGTCTTGAGGTAGGGCTATTCCAAGTTTTCTAACATACCACCAGACTGATTTCCATAGTGGTTGTGCAAGTTTTCACTCCCACCAGCAATGGAGGAGTGTTCCCCTTTCTCCACAGCTTTGCCAGCATGTGCTGTCATTTAAATTTTTGATCTTAGACATTCTGACAGGTGTGAGATGGAATCTCAGAGTCATCTTGAGTTGCATTTATCAGATGATTAAGAAAGTTGAGCATTTCTTCAAATGTCTCACAACCATTAAAGATTCTTCCTTTGTGAATTCTAGCTTTAGTTCTATTTCCCATTTTTGATTGGACTACTTGGTTTCTTGGTGTTTAATTTCTTGAGATCTTTATAAATTATGGATATTAGCCCTCTGTCAGAAATGAGGTTGGAAAAAAAACTTTTCCCAATCTATAGGTTGCCTTTTTGTTTGAATGACAGTGTCCTTTGCCTTACAGAAGCTTATCATTTCATGGGATCCCATTTACTGATTGTTGGTCTTAGAGGCTGAGCTATTGGTGTAGTCTATTCAGGAAGTTGTCTCCTGTGCCAATGAGTTCAATTCTTTTCCCCATTTTCTCCTCTATTAGAATTAGTGTGTAAGGCTTAATATTAAGGTCTTTGATCCATTTGGACTTTGGTTTTGTGCAAGGTGATCAGTATGGGTGTAATTACATTCTTTTACATTTCAAAATCCAGTGAGAGCAGCACCATTTGTTGAAGATACTGAACTATTTCCATTATGGTTTTGGCTTCTTTGTCAAAAATTAAGTGACCAGGGAAGGAGAGGTGGATCAGTGGTTAAGAGCACTGTATGCTCTTCCAGAGGTCTGGAGTTCAATTCCCAGCAACCACATGGTGGCTCACAACCATCTATAATAGAATCTGATGCTCTCTTCTGGCATGCAGGGGTACATGCAGATTGGGCTCTCATATATGTAAAATAAATGAATAAATAATTTTTTTTTAAAAAATTAAGTGACCATAGGTGCCACACCCGCCTCGCCAACAGTGCAGGCTACGACCGCTGTGTGACAAACATGCGTGTTGTACGGCCGGGTGGTGCCTCGGGGCTTATACAAGCCTTGAGGGATGACCCACTGGCCAAATGGGGTGATGGGCTGAGGCCTGGAGATTTGTGGAGGCGAATATTCAGGTCCCCCGGGGAGCCAAAGCGGTTGGGGATGTTCGGTGGACTTGGTTTCACTTTTGGCTGCTTGCTATATCTTATCATTTACACAGGAGTTCCTAAAATTGGAATGCGTGACAAGGACACGGGGAAAAATGTGGTAACTGCCCCAGAGCTGATGG
>CAJQZJ010034368.1:2103160-2123164 GCA_907164525.1 Lophiomys imhausi
TTTTTTTTTTTTTAGTTAATAAATTTATTTCTTTGTTGCTTCAGGTTACATCCTTATCATATTGTCCTCTTTTCCTGCTTCCCAGCCCCACCCTCCCATGCTCTACCCCATGACCCTTCCGTCTTGTTCCTCTGGGGTGGAGTGTCCTTGCCTAACATTCTCTCACGACAGCTCAGGAGTCATATGAGGGCCAAGAGCCTCATCATTCACCGGGGGCCTACGAGGCAGTACTGCCAGTGAAAGGTGTCTCATTGCTACTGGGGGAATACTAAAAAAAAAAAAAGACCAACAAACACACAAAACCACAAAAACAAAGAATATCAACAAAAAAAGAGAGGAAAGAGAGAAGGGAAAAGGAAAAAGAAAAAAGAAAAAAGAAGGAAAAAGAAAAAGATAAAAAAAAAGTTATGTCCTTGTTCCTTTTGATGTGTTGCTGTAGTACAGATATCCTGTACGATATAGTTAAAATCCTACTATAAGTGAATAGATGCCATGTGCATCCTTCTGAGACAGGGTTAGCTCACTCAGGATGAGCTCCTCTAGATCCATCCATTTGGTTGCAAATTGCATGATTTCATTGTTTCTGATAGCTGAGTAATATTCCATTGTATAGATGTACCACAATTTTTTAATCCATTCTTCAGTTGAGGGACACCTGGGTTGTTTCCAATTTCTAGCTATTACAAATAAGGCTGCTATGAACATAGATGAGGAGACTTCCCTATGTCTCCCTGAGAGGTCCTTTGGGTGTATACCCAGAAGTGGTATGGCTGGGTCCTGAGGCAAGGTTATTCCTAGATTTCTAAGATATCGCCAGACAGACCTCCATAGTGGTTGCACAAGCCTGCACTCCCACCAGCAATGGAGTAGGGTTCCCCTTTCTCCACACCCTCGCCAGCATGCGCTATCATTTGAGCTCTTTATCTTAGCCATTCTAACAGGTGTTAGGTGGAATCTCAGGGTCGTCTTGAGTTGCATTTCTCTGATGATTAAGGATGTTGAAAATTTCTTCAGGTGTCTCTCAGCCCTTAGGGATTCCTCCTTTGTGAATTCTCTATTTAGTTCCATCTCCCATTTTTTGATTGGATTATTTGGTTTCTTGGCATTTAGTTTCTTGAGTTCTTTGTAGATTTTAGATAATAGCCCTCTATCAGATATGGGGTTGGTGAAGATTTTCTCCCAGTCTGTTGGTTGCCGTTTTTTTCGAATTACAGTGTCCTTTGCTTTACAGAAGCTTTTCAGTTTCATGAGGTCCCATTTATTGATTGTTGATCTCAGGTCCTGAGCTGTTGGTGTTCTGTTCAGGAAGTTGTCACCTGTGCCAATAAGTTCGAGGGTTTCTCCTACTTTTTCTTCTAGTATCTTAGTGTGGCTGGCCTTATGTTAAGGTCTTTGATCCACTTGGAATTAAGTTTTGTACAAGGTGATAGGTATGGGTCTAATTTCATTCTTTTGCAAGAGGACATCCAGTTGGACCAACACCATTTGTTGAAGATGCTGTCCTTCTTCCATTGTGCGTTTTTGGCTTCTTTGTCAAAGATTAGTTGGCCATAGGTGTGTGGATCCATGTTTGGGTCTTCAATTCGATTCCATTGATCCACTGGTCTGTTTCTATACCAGTACCATGTTGTTTTTATTACTGTTGCTCTGTAGTATAGCTTGAAGTCTGGGATGGTGATACCTACAGGTGTTTTTTCATTGTACAGGATTGATTTAGCTATTCTGGGCTTTTTGTTGTTCCATATGAAGTTGAGAATAGCTTCTTCCAGGTCTATAAAGAATTGTATTGGTATTTTGATAGGAATTGAATTAAATCTATATATTGCTTTTGGTAGGATAGCCATTTTTATTATGTTGATCTTACCTATCCATGAGCATGTGAGATCTTTCCATCTTCTAAAGGCCTCTTCCATTTCTTTCTTCAGGGGCTTGAAGTTCTTGTTATATAGGTCCTTTACATGCTTGGTTAGAGTTACCCCCAGGTATTTTATGTTGTTTGTGGCTATTGTGAAGGGGGTTGTTTCCCTTATTTCTTTCTTGGTATATTTGTTGTATAAAGAAGGGCTTCTAATTTTTTTGAGTTAATTTTGTATCCAGCCACCTTGCTGAAGTTGTTTATCAGCTGTAAGAGTTCTTTGGTGGAGTTTTTGGGGTCGCTTGTGTATACTAACATATCATCTGCAAATAGGGATAATTTGACTTCTTCATTTCTAATTTTTATCCCTTTGATCTCCTTTAGTTTTCTTATTGCTCTAGCAAGGACTTCAAGTACTATATTGAAGAGATATGGTGAAAGTGGACATCCTTGTCTTGTCCCTGAGTTTAGAGGAAATGCTTCAAGCTTCTCTCCATTTAATTTGATGTTGGCTACTGGCTTGCTGTATATTGCCTTTATTATTTCTAGGTATGGTCCTTGTATGCCCGTTCTCTCCAGAACTTTTAGCATGAAGGGGTGTTGTATTTTGTCAAATGCTTTTTCTGCATCTAGCGAGATTATCATGTGTTTTTTTTCTTTCATCTTGTTTATGTGGTGAATTACATTGATAGACTTTAGTATATTGAACCATCCCTGCATTCCAGGGATGAAGCCTACTTGATCATGGTGTATGATACTTTTGATGTGTTCTTGAATTCGGTTTGCTAGTATTTTATTAAGTATTTTTGCATCTATGTTCATGAGGGAGATTGGTCTGAAGTTCTCTTTCTTTGTTTGGTCTTTGTGTGGTTTAGGAATCAGAATGACAGTGGCCTCATAGAATGAGTTTGGCAGTGATCTTTCTGTTTATAGGTGGTGGAAGAGTTTGAAAAGTAATGGTGTTAGTTCCTCTTTGAAGGTCCGGTAGAATTCCGTGCTAAAGTCATCTGGCCCTGGGCTTTTTTTTGTTGTGAGATTATTAATGACTGTTTCTATTTCCTTAGGTGTTATTGGGCTGTTTAAGCTGTTAATCTGATTATAATTTAGTTTTGGTAGGTGGAGTTTATCGAGGAAATTGTCCATTTCGCTTAGGTTTTCAAATTTAGTGGAATATAGATTTTTAAAGTAATGTCCGAATATTTTCTGGATCTCCTCAATGTCTGTTGTTATTTCTCCCTTTTCATTTCTGATTTTGTTGATTTGTGTTCTTTCCCTTTGCCTTTTAGTTAATTTGGCTAGGGGTCTGTCTATTTTGTTGATTTTCTCAAAGAACCTACTCTTGGTTTCATTGATATTTTGTATAGTTCTTTTTGATTCTAAGTTGTTGATTTCAGCTCTAAGTTTGATGATTTCCTGTCTTCTGCTCTTCTTGGGAGTGTTTGTTTCTTTTTTTTTCCAATTCACCCAGCTTAGCTGTTAGTTCACTAATATGAGCTGTCACAATTTTCTTTTTGAAAGCACTTAGTGCTATGAACTTTCCTCGTAGCACAGCTTTCAATGTATCCCATAGGTTTGGGTATGTTGTGTCTTCATTGTCGTTGGATTTTAAGAAGTCTTTGATTTCCTTCTTTATTTCTTCCCTGACCCAGTGGTCATCCCGTAAGGAGCTGTTCAATTTCCATGTGTGTGTAGGCTTTCTGTTGATTCTTTTGCTGTTGAAGACCAGCTTTATTCCATGGTGGTCTGATAAGATACAAGGTGTTATTTCAATTTTCTTGTATCTATTGAGACTATCCTTGTGACCAATTATGTGGTCGATTTTGGAGAAGGTTCCGTGGGGTGCTGAGAAAAAGTTGTATTCCTTTGTGTTTGGGTGAAACGTTCTGTAGATATCTCTTAGGTCCATTTGTTTCATGATCTCTGTTAGATTCAATATTTCTCTGTTTGTCTTCTGTCTTGATGATCTGTCCTTTGCTGTGAGTGGGTGTTGAAGTCTCCCACTACTAATGTGTTGTGATCGACGTGCGCTTTAAGTTTTAGAAGTGTTTCTTTTATGAAAGTAGGTGCTTTTGTATTTGGGGCATAGATGTTCAGTATTGAAATTTCCTCTTGATGAATATTCCCTTTAATGAGTATATAGTGCCCTTCTTTGTCTTTCTTCATTAACTTCAGTTGGAAGTCTGTTTTGTTTGATATTAGGATGGCTACTCCATCTTGCTTCCTGGGTCCATTTGCTTGGAAAACCTTTTCCCAGCCCTTTACTCTGAGGCAGTGTCTATCTTTCGTAGTTAGATGTGTCTCTTGTATACAGCATAAGGAAGGGTCTTGATTGTGGATCCACTCTGTAAACCTATGTCTTTTTATTGGGGAGTTGAATCCATTGATGTTGATGGATATTAGTGACCTGGGGTTGTTATTTTCCATTAGTTTGGTATAGGTGGTTGTCCTGTGTCTCTTTTGGTTTAGTTGCTGAGGGGTTTTCTATTCCCTTTGTTTTCTTGGGTGGAATTTTCTTCTCTGGGTTGGGATTTTCCTTCTAGGATTTTCTGTAGGGCTGTGTTTGTGGGTAGATATTGTTTAAATTTGATTTTGTCATGGAATATCTTCTTTTCTCCATCTATGTTGATAGAGCGTTTTGCTGGGTAAAGTAGTCTGGCTGGGCACCTATGATCTCTCAGGACTTGTAGTATATCTGACCAGGCCCTTCTAGATTTTAACGTTACTGAGGAGAAGTCAGGTGTAATTCTGATGGGTCTGCCCTTGTATGTGACTTGACCTTTTTCTCTTACAGCTTTTAATATTCTTTCTTTGTTCCGTACATTTGGAGTTTCAATTATTATGTGGCAAGAGGAGTTTTTTTTCTGGTCTAATCTGTTTGGTGTTCTGTAAGCCTCTTGGATTTTTATTGGCATCTCTTTTTTCAGGTTTGGGAAGTTTTCCTCTATAATTTTGTTGAAGATATTTCCTGGACCTTGGAGTCGGGAGTCCTCTCTTTCCTCTATACCTATAATTCTTAGGTTCCGTCTTTTCATTGAGTCCTTGATTTCTTGGATGTTGTGGGTGAGAGATTTTTTAGCCTTCTCATTTTCTTTGGATGTTGTACTGATTTCTTCCACTGAATCTTCCATGCCTGAGATCCTGTCTTCCATCTCTTGCATCCTATTGTTGATACTCACATCCGTAGTTCCTGTTCTCTTCCCTTGGTTCTCCACTTCCTCTTTTAACTCTGACTGTGTTTTCTGTATTGTTTCTATTTCTATTTTCATGTGTTGTATGGTTTTGTTCGTTTTGTACATTTCCTTCTCCAACTTGCTTGTTTTTGTATGAAAATCTTTCATGGCTTTTTCCTTTTCCTGTTCAAGCTCTGTCACCTTGGCTTGGAGCTCTTTAATGGTGTTGTTCCTTGTTTTGTAGAATTGTGGCTTCTTTGAATTCCTTCATAGATTTAAGTTCTTCTTGCAGGGACTCTATCACTTTCCATAATGCAGAATTGTCAATGTTTTCATGTGTTTCTGTTGGTGTGTGGTCATCCGAATTGGATGAGCTAGGATGATTCTGCTTTGTTGGAGTCAAAATTTCTTGATTTCTATTTTTTTTTTTTTTGACCTTTCGCCATTGGATGCATTTAGCTGTCTGTTTTCTGTGCTTGGAACCACAGTGGATGATTTGGTGCAGGGGACGAGTTACTTGGCTATCTGTGGTTGCTTACAGGGGGATTTCAAGGTCACTGTGGTTTTAATCGCCTGAGGCACTGAGAGCTGGTGCAGCCTATTCCCAGGTTGTGAGTAATGGACCAGGATTGTTTCACTGCTCCCAATTCAGACTTCCCTATGTTGCACTCTGAGTTATCAGCCTGTAATGGTTCTGATAGTACGGGCCTGTTTGCCCAGGCACAGATTCTGTGGGCTTTGTTTGTCCTCACTGAGGCTGACAGGGTCTGGCTCCACACCTAATATGTCTGGATTTTCCAGGAGACTGCTATGGTCCCGATTTCTGGTTTCTCTCTAGGCTTCTCGCCACAGGGCTGGACTCTGAGCCTGATTCCCTTCCTGTCTGCGCCGCCACGGGTCCCGTGGGTACCCCAAGCCCCAGATCCTCTGGCTGCCTGAGTGGACCTCTCGTCCCAGCAGCTCAGCCGTGGGTGCATGGATCCCTGGCCCTGCCCACGCCTGTCTCTCTCCCCAGATGACCTGCCATGGGTTTGCAGGGATTTGGCCATGCCAGCCGTGCTCCTACCCCAGCTGCGCTACCGTAAGTGTGCGGAATTCGGTCCCTCCAGCCCGCCTTTGTGTTCCCAGCTTCCCGTGCTCTCTTGGAACCTTCCGCCCTCCGCTTCACGAGTGGCTGCGGACCACCCGCTGAGCCCCCTGTTCGCTCCTTGCTAAGCCTTCCACTATCTCGCAAAGTTTTTTAAGTGGGTATACGTTCAACCTGATGTGTGGGGAGCCCAATAGGCCAGCGATCTATGGCCAAGTGGACCCTGATTCTGCCTGCTGTAAGTTGGGATCGATCTTACCAGGCGCCTCTCCAAATGGGAGTTCCCGAATCCCGGGTTTAGTGGCTGTGAGAGATGGGGAGAGCCTTGCCCTGGGACTTTTAACAGTCCCTTGGGAGCTGTGAGTGTTCGGGGGGGGGGTTCTAGCCCCTCCGGTTTTTGCACAGTGTCCAATAACTGTGTTTTTTATGGCTCTTTTTTTCCCCGTGTTCAAAATGCATCAGTGTAGGTCGCCGCCATCTTGGCCCACCTGGCTTTTTCTTTTCTTTTTTTTTGTCAAAAATTAAGTGACCATAGTTGTGTGGGTTTATCGCTGGGTCTTCAATTCGGTTCCATTTATCCAGTGGTCTATTTCTGTACCAGTACCACGCTGTCTTTATTACTATTGCTCTGTAGTATAGCTTGAAATCAGGTATGGTATAAACTCTAGATTTTTTTTTATTGTACAAAATTTATTTAGCTATTCTGGGTATTTTGTTGTTGTTGTTGTTTTTCCGTATGAAGTGGAGAATTATTTTTTCAAGGTCTGTAAACAATTGTAATAGTATTTTGATAGGAATTGGGTTGAATCTGTATATTGCTTTTGGTAGGATCATCATTTTTAATATGTTGATCCTACCTCTCCACCAACATGGGAGATATTTCCATCTTCTGATAGCTTCTTCAATTTCTTTCTTCAATGACTTGAAGTTCTTATTGTACAGGTCTTTCACTTGCTTCGTTAGAATTACCCCCAGGTATTTTATATTGTTTGTGGCTATTGTGAGGGTGTTGTTTCCCTAATTTCTTTCTCAGCCCAATTATCTTTTGTGTAAAGAAGGGCTACAGATTTTTATAAAATTTAATTTTGTATATAGCCACCTTGCTGAATGAGTCTACCAGCTGTGGGAGTTTTCTTGTGGAATTTTTGGGGTCACTTATGTATACTATCATATTGTCTGCAAATAGGAATAATTTAACTTCTTCCATTCCAATTTGTATCCCCTTGATTTCCTTTAGTTGTCTTACTGCTCTGGCTAGAATTTCAAGTATTATTTTGAAGAGGTGTGGGGAGAGCAGGCATCCTTGTCTTGTCCCTGGTTTTAGGGAAAATGCTTTAAGTTTCTCTCCATTTAATTTGAGGTTGGCTACTGGTTTGCTGTATATAGCCTTTATTATTTCTAGGTATGGTCCTTGTATACCAGTTCTCTATAAGACTTTTAGCATGAAGGCATGTTGGATTTTGTCAAATGCTTTTTCTGCATCTAATGAGATGATCCTGTAGTTTTTAACTTTCAGCTTGTTTATATGGTGGATTACGTTGATGGATCTTCATATATTGAACCATCCCTGCATTCTTGGGATGAAGCCTTCTTGATCATGGTGTCTGATACCTTTGATGTGTTCTTGGATTTGGTTTGCAAGTATTTTATCACCTAAGTTCATGATGAAAATTGGTGTGAAATTCTCTTTCTTTGTTGAATCTTTTTGTGGTTTAGGATCAGGGTGACTTGACCTCATAGAATGAGTTTGGAAGTGTACCTTCTGTTTCTATTTTGTGAAAGAGTTTGAAAAGTATTGGTATTAGCTCTTCTTTGAAGGTCTGATAGAATTCTGTACTGAAACCATCTGACCCTGGTTGGGAGACTTTTAATGACTGTTTCTAATTTCTTAGGGGTTATAGGAATGTTTAGTTTGCTAATCTGATCTTGATTAAACTTTGTTAGGTGGAATCTATCAAGAAAGTTGTCACTTTCACTTAGGTTTGCAAATTTTGTGGAATACAGTGTTTTGAAGTGAGAGCTAAAGATTCTTTGGATTTCATCGATATCTGTTGGTATTTCTCCCTTTTCATTTCTGATTTTGTTGATTTGGGTATTTTCCCTCTGCCTTTTAGTTAGTTTGGCTAAGGGTTTGTCTATTTTGTTGATTTTCTCAAAGAACCAACTCTTGGTTTTACCAATTCTTTGTATTCTTCTTTTTGTTTCTAAGTTGTTGATTTCAGCTCAAATTTTGATGATTTCTTACTCTCTGCTCTTTTTGGGAGTGTTTGGTTCTTTTTTTCTATCTCCAATTTTCTTTATGAAGGCACTTTGTGCTATGAAATATCCAAGTAGTCCTGCTTCCATTGTGTCCCATAGGTTTGGGTATGTTGTACCTTCATTTTCATTGAGTTTTAGGAAGTCTTTGAGTTCCTTCTTTATTTCTTCCCTGACCCAATAGTCATCAAGTAGAGAAATTTTTTTTTTTTTTTTTTTTTTTTTTTTTTTAGTTTCTATTAATGTGTAGGCATTTTGACATTTCTTTTGTTGTTGAATTCCTGCTTTAATCCATGATGGTCCTATAAAATACCAGGGGTTATTTTAATTTTCTTGTATCTCTTGAGTTGCTTTGTGACTCAGTATATGGTCAATTTTGGAGAAGGTTCCATGAGGTGCTGTGAAGAAGGTATATTCTTTTGAATTTGGGTGAAGATATCTGTTAGGTCCATTTGATTCATGACCTCTGCTAGTCTCATTATTTCTGTTTGGTTTCTTCTCCATTGCTTTCATCTGAAGGATTGTGGCTTCTTGAGATTCTTTAAGGAATTTATTTTCTTCTTTTAAAGCCTCTATCATTTTCATAAGTATAGATTTGCCATCATATTCTTGTATTTCAGCCGTGGTGAGATGGTCAGGGCTTGCTGTATTAGTATGATTGAGTTTTGTTGGAGTCATATTTCCCTGACTTTTGTCAGTTCTATTCTTTTGCTGGCCTTTTGCTATCTGGTGTTCCTTAGTTGCAACTTGGTGTCAAGGAAGTAACATTGGTTTGGAGGCCTTATAATCTTGTTGAGCTGTACTCTGCCCAGGGTGTGTAATCTGGCATAATCCCGTGTAGTCCTATGTAGTCCTTTGTAGTTCTATAGAGTCCTATGTAGCTCTATGTAGTCTTATGTACATCTATGTAGTCCTATTAGTCCTATGTAGCCCTATGTAGTCCTGAGAGTGAGAGGCCAGGAATGGAGGAAGGTGCAGGTATGGAAGATGACAATTAGAGAGACCCCTTCCATCTTAGAACAGCTTGGAGGATCCCAGGGCATTGAGCAGGTGAGGGGAGGTACATGTCTGGAAGATTACATTTGGAGAGACTGCCCCTAGCTCAGAGCAACTTGGAGGGTCCTGGTGCATTGGGCCATGTGGGGTAGGGGGAGAGGGAAGGGGAGACCCGAGGTGGTGCAGGATCCAAAGGATGGAGCTGGATGCTCCTGGAGATTGAGGCCTTGTCACCTTGGTGGGGCAGGGAAGGAAGAGTGTAGCTTGGGGCACAGCCCTCAGCACAGGCAAGCAGTTTCTGTGGCCAAGCACTGGTGGCCCCGGGGGATAAGGTGGCAGGAAGAGAAATCCTATCTATGTAGCCCTGAGGGTAAAAGTCTGGGAATGGGGGGAGGTACAGGTCCAGAAGATGATGACTGGAGAGACTGCCCCCAGCTCAGAGCAGCTTGGAGGATCCCAGGGCATTGGACAGGGTGGGGAGGGGGAGGAGGGGAGACCCAAGGTGGTGCAGGATACAAAGGATGGAGCTGGATGCTCCTGGGGATTGAGACCTTGTCACCATGGCGGTGCAGGTAAGGTAGAGTGCAGCTTTGGGCGCAGCTTTCAGTTCAGGCAAGCAGGCTATGTGGCCAATTGCCCTTGACCCAGGGGATGTAGGGGCAGGGAAAGATAGAAATCCTGCCTATGTAGTCCAGAGGGTGAAAGTCCGGGCAAGAGTTATTTCTTACCTGGTGCTGTAATCAAGATGAAAATCTATGGATGAGGAAGTCAGAGTCCCCTGGAGAGAATCTATTGGTATCAATTTTCCAAAGTTACATGTCAAATGCTTTCTAAATAGTTACGTTTAGATTCACAGATTTGTGTTCTTTCCACCTTTAGCAGAGACACATTTTATTGTAGGGCATAATGGTTAATGCAGAAATGTATTACTGTTCAAAGATATGAGTATTGGAGAATGTGAGTACTCATCTATAGATAGAACATTCATATCAACCCCTCCTCTAAGCCTCAAGAGCATATTGTAATAGGAGTTGAAGAATATGAGAGATAAAGGGCAGGATGCATAATATGAAATCCTATCATCTAGACATAGGACTATTGTACATATGAAGTCATAGAAGTTATGCATTCCTGCAAAATATTTGACCAAAATTGAATTTGAATAGAGGATAGGCTCCTGAGACCCAACACTTAAGATCATGGGCTATTTATTGATTGCAGCTGCAAGATGAAGGAGAGTCACTTCTCTTTAGAAGCATGACCATTAAGTTTTTCATGTCCCATAGATAATCACACCCATAAGCCTATGTGTAGCATTATTTGGACTTAGAAAGTTAAAACATAAATAAATACGCTATCTTTAAAAGTCATGAATTTGTAAGGGAAATGAAGAAAGGGTCCTTGAATGAATTGGAAGAAGGGAGGAGTAGAGTCAAGATGCATTGTGTTTGCATATAACATTTTCAAGGAGTAAATAAAGTCAAAAACAAGCAGCTTTAAATTCAAAAATCTACCTAGAAAATCTTGAATTAATATACATGAAAACAAAGCAGGTTCTTTGTGCAAAGTCCAAAGACTGAGGACATACCCAGGCATACCACCCTGTCAATAGAAATCTCCTTCCCTACATCCTGGTTCTCACAGGAAATTTTTTTTTTTCACATTAAAGAAGTCAAAGTTCTTTTTTTTTTAATCTTTTGTTTTATGGTATGTTTTTTCCCAACATCTCCCCCTTTTAATCCAATAAAAGGGTCTTTTTTCTTATAAAAAATAAATACAATACAAAACAATAAGAACAATTAGGAAACAATTAGGAAAACTATATGTATGACATACATTTCCAATATCCAGTACATATGTATTTGACAACTAATAAGAATATTATATTATCTATCTCAATGAGTTTAAAGTTCTATACCTAACTCAATTTTCACCCTAACTTTCATTACCAACTTAAAAATTATCTTCTTAGACCTAAAACATCTTTTTAATTCATATACAACTTAAAACTTAACTGTGAGACTATAACTATCTAAACCTCAAACACATCAGAGATCTAAGAAGGATAAATATATCCGAATAAACAGGAAATGAAGAGAAAGCAGATTCCAAACCTAAGAAATTATAGACAATTGGCTGCCTAGACAGTGCCAAGTTTCTCTCCATAATTTTGGAGCATCTATCTTCAACCTTGTAGCCCAGTATCTCTGATGGACATTAATTGTAAAGCTGGAATTATGAAGGACTTGTCCACCCTGTCTTGGCAGAGCTAGGATGTCAACTTACCTGCTTCCAAGTTGACCATTTCTGACAGTATTCTGTGTACAGTTGAAGCAAGGGCTTTTTCTTGCTCAGTGGCTAGCTTGTAACTAATGCAGCCATCTCCAAATGTATTCATCATTTGTGCTCATCATTTACCTGAAGTAGGATGGGGGGGGTTGCTGTCAGGAGCTGACATGTTCAATATCAAAAAATATTAAATAAAAAATCTTTAAACTTCATAGTCTCTTGACATTTAATGATCTCTTGAGATATTTGAAGACCATCTTTCTAGCTCCATATATTTGAATAAGAAATGTTGCTTGTCTCTTAGCAATTTAATATCTGCTTAACTTAGAAAACAAATAGAAACCAAATTCCTAAACTAATTTTTCCTTTTATTTTTTAAATATTATATGTGTGTATGCATATATGTATATATAAATATATAACATGTATGTATAAATACATTGTATATATATTATGTATTAATAAAGTTATATACTCCCCATATACATGTGGAGGTACATAGTAGTATAGTGCCCAAAGAGGCCACAGATAGTTTTGGATCCTATGTAGCTGGAGTTACAAGCAGTTGTCAGCTGCCTGACATGGGTCCTGGGAACTGAACTTGTGTCCTCTGAAAGAGCTTATAAGCCAGTCTGACTCCATCTTGGGCTTAACAGCCATCTTATAGTATAGACAAACTAGGTCAGTTATTCCTGTTTCAGGAAACCACAGCCGTGCTTTGTTTCAAAAGTTTATTATGACCACATTACTATAACCAATTGTTATGATAACCTTGCTATGACTACCTTGCAACTATTTCTTTACTTCAAGAGATTGTTATGACCAACTTCTTCTTCCATTTATGTTCTACTTCTGTAACCCTGCCTATTTGCCTGCCAAATTCCCCATGTCCACAGCTGATCTCTGGAACCCCACCTTTATGGACAGACAGATCAAACTAGTTTTAATAATTTGGTCATGATTTGGATCAGTGGTCTTTCTTTTTACATCTATGAAATTAACAAGCAGCATGTGTTAAGTATTGAACTCTCTTTGGCCTCTTAAACTAACTTTCTGAAAAGCTAAATGTTCAGTAACATTTTAAACAACCTGAATCAACATATCTGCCAATAATAAGCAAAAAAAAAAAAACTTATTTAAGTGATTTATGTGGGCTTAAGTATTGTTAGCCTATAAAATAGTAAGGATTAGCATCCCCCCCCCCCAGCTCCCTTATAGGTATAAAAGATTCAGCCTGCAATAAAAATAGAAACAATGTTCATAAATCCTTCTCTTGGAAGAAAGACTGGTATAATATGGAAGAATAAAAATACATACATATTCTATTAAGAAAGACATTGTATGGGTAAATAATTGCATTTAATAAAATTCTAATTTTAGAACCAGACTTTAGCTTTGTAACAATGGACTGTAATTGCTGATTCAAAAAAAAAAATAGTTCTGTACATTTGTATAAGGATCATTAAACTTGGTGGCAAACTTAAAAGAACATTTTCTTTTAATTAGAAATGTTCATCAATTAACAGTATTTTGGTTAGAAATGTGATTTCAAATCCAAATATCCTCATAAAAATTGGTAACAGCTCAAACAAATATGAATTTTAAGACCTTAATTAACAATTTGACATTTTAATGCCTTGAAAGTCTTTTTAAATTATATAGTGAATATTAGTTTTAAAAAGAAACCTTGTTCCCACTGCCTGAGTACACTAAAATTGCAAACCATTAAGCTGAATAAAATACAAGAGAAAGATAACTTCTTGTTTTCTACCTTTTCTCTAGCCACCTTTATTTCCATAATAATTCATAGACCTCAAAAAGTGTAAAAGCCAACCAGGAAATACTTGTCAATGACCTTTAAAACTATGCCTTCTGGGAAGTTTATTTGATTTTATTACTCATTTTAATCTTCTGTGATTCCATTTATACCAATTTAGAAGTAAAAATTATTTTAAAATTTTTATTATTTTTTTGTATCTACTTCCATGGGTTTCAAGTCTTCTCACTAATTTATCAAACACAGTGCTTTGAGAATTATTATTTTCATAAGGGTTAGCTTGTTTATGAATGTGAAAGGCCTCCAAATGCTATTTTTGGTCTTTAAGTGGAGTGATGGAGATTCTCGAAACCAGTATTTCAGAAAATCATTCTACTCAGCAATATGACTTCTCAGTAACTATGCTGAAGATAAATGTGCAACCTGTGAAAATGTGTATTTGCAAATCTACTTACTTGTAAATCATATGCAATCATGAAGTGCTGGAGAAAACTAAATGTCCATATGTGACCAAATCTATGGTAATGTGTTTATTTCATGGAGCTTCTCACATAATAACTGTAAGGAATGAAGAAATAAATATGCAACATTGGCTGGCACAAACTCCAGTGCATACCATTAGGTGAAAAAATAAAAAAGACTCATCTGTTAGAGGAAGGTCTAATACATTATTTCTCAGAGGCTGATTTCAGTGCTAGAGATCTGATTGCTGCCCTTTCTGACCTACTCTCTGATTGGTTAATAAAAGTTGTTGATGGCCAATTAGCAGGGGAGAAAGAGTATAGGAAGGTGGAACTTCCTGGGTATTACACAGAGGAATCTCTCTTCCAGGAGACATGGAAAGAGCCATTTGTGTTCTGAAAGGTACAATAAACCACATGATTGGTTGGGATTAGGTAGTCTGGGATTAATTTAGGTGAGCTAGTTGAAAGTCTGCCCAACTAAGGCGTAAGTGTTGAAACATTAAAAGGTCTTGGTGTGTTTCATTATTGGAAAAAGGCACTGCAGGTTTCAGGCTTCCAGCCACAGGCCTCCCAGCAGGCCACAATGCTTACCCTGCCAGGCTGCCACCTACTGTTCCACTGGTCTAATATAACAGTTTATAATAATTAATAGATATCTAGCAGCTGCCCGGTCAGATGCCCCACCATGCCTACAAGCCTTTAAGTTGAGTTAAGCCTGTTGGCTTCCTCCAGGCTGCCAGCTGCTCTGCTGGCCTAATATAACAATTTATAGTTATGAATAAATATATTAGTAAACAGAGTTTAGGTTTCAGGTGACGAATGCCACCCTTTGTCCAGGGCTTTATCCCCAGGACAGGTCAGGCTGCCGGTTAAGGCAAGCCAGGCCTGCTGGCCTCTGGCCAGCCCGTTAGCTGCTCTGCCAGTATAATATTACAGTTTATACTTATTAATAAATACTATTGATAACTAAGTTGCAGTTTCACGAATTACTCTTGTGAATGTGCCTACCTATTTGGACAAAAGATAGACAAAAAAGATAAAGTGACTCTAAATGAGATTAAGAGAATGGGAATCTGCAAACAGAATTCAGGAAGGATTAGACATCAAAAAGACCACTTTGAGTGCTACTTATCACACGGACTGATGAGGAGACTTAATGAAATCTTTCACATTTACAGAAACTTTACAGAAACTAAACAGACAATCGACAACAACAGATTATGTGAGAAATTTAAAATGGAACCTAAGAAGTAACCATTAAGCTGAAATACAAATGAGCAATGTAATCCATTATAATGGCTGGTGAAAAGATGAAATTAACTTCAGTAATTCATAAAGTAGTATTTGATTGTGCTTTAAAATTGTAATGATAAAACCTGAATTTAGGTACTGTATTATAGGTTCTCAATATATTTCAAATGAGAATTTGGTTAGTGACTTGTAAACTATGTGTTTTAAGGCTTAATGAGCAATATATTTATTTATTATGGTCTGTGAGCCAGATTTGCAATAGTAAATCATCTTTTGAAAAATGAGGAAAATTCAAAGGAGATAATGAGCCCCTGATATTGGATTGCCAGACGAGGCATACACATGAATTCATGGTTTAATTATGTTTACACATACATACATACACACACACATACATACATACATACATATTCATGAATATGTTCAATGAATTCAGATTTATTTGTCAACTCAGTCATCCCACACAGCAAGAGAATAAGGACATAACAGTAATGATGCTCATTTTTAACCACAGACTGTGGTGCAGAAATTGAGTCTAGGGCTAGAGCACAGGAGGAACATGACTACCCTGAAACATTCTGATACTAGTGTAAGAGTATCATCTTCCCTGAAGATGATGGAAATGTATTCAAATGGTACCCAAGTCATCCAGAAGGTGGTGGCACATGCCCTTCATCCCAGCACTCAGGAGGCAGAAGCAAGCTGATTACAGAGTTTGTGGTCATCCTGGTCTACAGAGTGAGTTCCAGGATAGCCAGGGCTACACAGAGAAACCCTGTGTCAAAAAGCAAACAAACAAAATATCCCCTACAAGTCACATATAGAAACCCACATTGTCATAAATGGAGATAATTTTAGGAGAAAATTTTAGTATTAGATTATAATCAACAAAATAAAATAAATTATTTGTAAGTGTATGCTACTATAAAGAATTGAACTGACAAGTAGAGGAGTAGAAAACACTTATCTTTACAGAAGAATTTCAGTTAATGAATATTAGCTGAATGGTAGAAGTGGTAAAAAAAAAAAAAGCACTATTATACAAAGAACTTGGCAATATTTTGCAGATAGGAGTTAATGACTCCAAAAATATTTAGTGAGAGAATGAGAAAATAGTATTTGTGGGCATTGTCAAATGTTTCTACCTAAGACAATTATTTGTAATAGAGGGAAATAGTAACTTTACAATGGAAGGTTTGGCAGATGCTTTCTTTATGAAATCATCCAATTACCACCAGAATAAAGACACTTTGATTTGCTTCCCTGACATTCACTGAACACAGCACAGAGCAGCCAACAGCATTCAGTGTCTTGTCCCAAATCCATAAATTCAATCTTATAGTGGGAGATCAAAAGCAATAGATATCAAGGCAAAATCCACAAGTAATTACCCAGTTTCATGGGAGACTCAGACTCATGAAAGGCAAAAGGAGATTAAGAAATGGCAGGAGTGGGGACAGAGTAAGGAGCCAAGACCACTAATGAAGGTAAAATCTGGATCAAATCCTCACCATAGAAATTCCATGAATGGTCAAATGGGATAGCTTCAGCAAGGATAATAATTAATGTTTTGTCAATGTAAGATTTTGTGTTTTCATAGTGTTGTGTGGTTATTTAATACTTAAGATAAAAGTCATCTAGGTAATGGGGATATGGGAAAACAGAAATACTTCTCTCTTTGGTTTAAGTCTAAAATTCTTTCTTAGTATAAGTTTAATAAAAGAAAAATATGAATTAGATTCCAAAATATAGCAATAAAATAGTCCATTAAATTTTTTATTGGGTGAGTAGAAAGATGTGGATGACCTCAGAGAACTGGAGGGAAGAGAAATAATGTGATCAATAAATAGTGTATGAAAAGTTTTAAGAAATAAAAATGGTAATTCAAAAGTTTATTGGAATCATATTTTAGGTCTAACATTTTGAAAACATTTATATTTAATAAAAGGGAATATATATAGTCATATAACCAGATATTTTTGAAAGAATTCAGTTTATTTTTAATTCTAGTTTTAGTATGTATAATTTATGGAGAGAAAAACACTACCAAGAAGCAGAGTAGAATTATTTTAAACAACATAAATAGCTCTGTAAACGATGGGAAGGTTACTGCTGTATTAAGTGCCCATTTTTGTGTTTGACTAAATATTATCATATCATCAGTTTCTTTTATTTGTCTTTTTGCTTATTCATTTATAATTTTCCAAACCAGGCATGCATTACATTTTTATTTAAGACAGGGTCTCTCTATGTATCCTTAGCTGGCCTAGAACTTACATTGTAGATTATACTTGTCTAGAACTCAGATACACCTGCCTCTGCCTCCTGAGTCCTGGAATTAACAATGTGCACTCCCAGCCTTAGCATGCATTACATTAATTGAAGGCAAAAGCTAATAACAACTTTCATTACTGGATCTTTGGAAATTAAACCTAATGCTGTAAACATTGGAGAAAATGGATGAGAATGTTATCAAACCAAACTAATATGAGGAAAAACTATCTGATTGTTTTCACACTAAGGCAGATTTAATAATATGACCCCACTTAGGAGGAAGACTTTGATTCATGTTTAGATCTGTTTCAAATGGTTTATATCAGACTCTGTTCCTAGAAAACAGTGGAAAACCATGCTCAGTGATACAAGTATGAGTATGTTTGTATGCAATTTTCTACTTAAGTTTTCTAATTGACTAATAGTAATAGCTTTGAACAGTAAATTCCTTTAAAGAGAGACATTTGTATTTCCAATAGATTCTACTTGCTATGATAAAATCCCCAAATGGGCTTCTTATGATATTTTTCAATCTCTCAATTCCCCTTTGCTTTTGTTTTCTTAGAAACTACAAAAAATCTTGCTTAGATATGTTAAGAAATTCACCTTTTAAAACCCTATATTTCATACTATAAATTATCATCACACAAAGTCCTACATTACTCTACACAGTTGGCACTGTGTATAGTCTTTTTTAAAAAAGGTTTATTTATTACTTCAGGTTACATCTCCATCACAGTAGCCTCTTTCCACCCCTCCCAGTCCCGCCCTTCCATCCACCCTCTACCCACTATCCCTTCCATCCCAACCCTCTGGAGTGGAGTGTCTCCACAAAACAGTCCCCTGCCCCAGTTCAGCAGTCATATGAGGGCCAAGAGCCTCATCATACACTGGGCACCTACAAGGAAGTACCATTAGGGCAAAGTGTCTCATTGACAGGTAACAAAGTCTATGTTCCTGTTCCCTTTGGTGCATTGGCTGTAGTATAGTTATCCTGTACTATATGGCTAAAATCTGATTATAAGTGAATAGATGCCATGAGCTTCCTTGTGAGTCTGGGTTAGCTCACTCAGGATGAGCTTATCTAGTTCCATCCATTTGACTGCAAATTGCATGACTTCCTTGTTTCTGATGGCTGAGTAATATTCCATTGTGTACTGTACCACAGTTTTGTTATGTTTTGTTTATCCATTCCTCGGTAGAGGGACATCTGGGTTGTTTCCAGTTTCTAGCTATTACAAATAAGGCTGCTATGAACATAGATGAGGAAACATTCTTGTGGTTTGGTGAGGAATCATTTGGATGTATACCCAGAAGTGGTATGGCTGGATCTTGAGGTAGAGTTATTTTAAGTTTTCTAAGATATCACCAGACTGATTTCCATAGTGGTGGCACAAGTCTGCACTCCCACTAGCAATGGAGGAGTGTTTGTTACCCTTTCTCCACAGCCTTGCCAGCATTTGCTGTCATTTGAGCTTCTGATCTTAGCCCTTCTGACAGGTGTGAGATGGAATATCAGAGTAGTCTTGAGTTGCATTTCTCTGATGATTACTGAGCACTTCTTCAAGTGTCTCTCAGCCATTAGAGATTCCTCCTTTGTGAATTCTCTGTTTAGTTCTGTTCCCCATTTTTTGATTTAGTTTTGAAATACTACTTTACAATTTTATTTATTTATTTATTTGTGTTTTTTGAGGCAGGGTTTCATAATAGCCCTGGATGTCCTGGACTTGCTTTGTAGACCAGGCTGGCCTCAAACTCATACACATAGAGATCTGCTTGCCTCTGCCTTCCAAGTGCTGAGGTTAAAGGGGTTTGCCATCATTCCCAGCCCTTACAATTACTTTTTAATGTTTATGCACACATTAATTTTTTTCAGAGAGTGTACTGATGCCTAATGTTACTCTTGTAGTTTTGTGTTATCATTTTTTTTCACTTTTTTTTTTTTTTAGTTTAAGGTATTTATTTTTCCCCCCAACAGCTCTCCCTTTCAGTCCAAATAATGGTTCTTTTTTCTTATAACTATAAACACAATACAAAACAACAGAAATAAATAGGCCATGATTATAAGAGTTATATGGCTTAGCATACATTCCCAATGTCCAGTCCATATGTATTTGGAACCTGACTTTAACATTCTACTATCTAAACATCTCCATGAGTTTAAAGGTCTATATCTAACTCAGCTTTCATACTAACTTGCCTCATAATTTTAAAAATATCTTCTTAGATCCAGAACACCCTCGATTTCTAAACAACTCAAAATTTAACTATGAGACTCCAGCTGTCTATTCTTCAACCACCTCGGAGACCTGAGAGGGATAAATATATCTGATTATATAGGAAGTGCAGGGCCTGCAGCTTCCAATACTAAAAAATGACATACCAGTGGCTGCCTGGACAGTTCCCATTTTCTCTCCATACATTACAGCATCAATCTTCAGCCATTTGGCCCCATTTCTCTGACAGACATTGGTTGTAGAGCAGGAATTATGAAGGACTTACCTACCCTGTCTTGGCAGAGCTAGGCTGTCGATTTAGCTGCTTCCAAGTTTTGTCCTTTTTGGACAGAAGTCTGTCTACAGTTG
>CAJQZJ010034368.1:2123564-2180510 GCA_907164525.1 Lophiomys imhausi
ACTCAGATGCACTGCTCTATGGTCGGCGCCATCTTGGATCCTCCCAGTTTTGTGTTATCATTTTAGAATAATTTACATATTTTTATGCATTATAATTTTTAAAAATATTAAAGCCAGTCAAATTTTAACTTGTTTTAGTTTTACCTCATTTTTATATTTCAATGAATGTAATGAGGAAGGCAAAAATCAATCTACGATATGCTCCACCTATACTACCATAGAGCATGTTTCTAAAGGACTGTGTGTCCTATTACAGTGATACTTGCACATGAATGCCCATTTCTGTTCTAGTCACAATAACCAGAAAATGGAACAACATGAGATGTTCAACATCTGGTGAATGGTGATGACAATGTGATAATATTCTCTATGGAATGCACCCCAGCTTTTAAGAAAGTGAAAGTGTCAGATTCGCAGGTAAATAGAGCTAGAAACAATTCTTGTTTTTTTTTTTTATTTACATGAATGTAATGAGGAAGGCAAAAATCAGTCTACCATAGGATCCAACTATACTACCATGGAACATGTTTCTGACAGACTGTATGTACTATTACAGAAATACTTGCACATGCATGCTCATTTCTGGTTGAACCACAATAACAAGAAAATGGAACTACATGAGATGCTCATCAACTGCTGAATGGTGATGAAAATGTGGTAATATATTCTATGGAATACTATCCATCTTTTAAGAAAGCGAAGCTATCAGATTTGTAGGTAAATGGATAGAACTAGAAATAATTCTTGTTTTTTTTTCTCTAATTTTTTCCTTTCTTATTTCTTTACCCAATGTCGTTTCTGTTCAGCAGCATTTTGTTTAGCTTCCATAAATTTGCATATTTTCTCTCTTTTCTTTTGTTGTTGATATTCATCTTTAATTCATGGTAATCAGATAAAGAATATGATTTCAATTTTCCTGCTTTGAGAATGATATAAGACCAGTGTGTTAGTTACTTTCATATGGCTGTGACAAGATAACATAGATGACACAACTTATAAAACAAAGATTTATTTGCGTTTAGGATAAAATTTCATCACCACAATCTTAGAAGTAGCTTGTTAGCAAGTAGGTATGGTGGCTGGAGCAGTAATCACATGTTGTACCACAAACACAAAGCAGAGGGCATGAACTAGGAATGGTGTGTTGCTTTGAAACCTCAAAGCCTGTCTAGCCCAACAATATTTCCCTCACAAAAGTTACACTTCCCAAACACAACAAAACAGCATTTCCTAGTGAGGACCAAGTATTCAAACACATGGGTTTATGGGAGACAATCTCATTAGAATCACCACAAATCCCTTTCATCTAACCATTCTCAACATCCTTCCCAACTGTGAGCTACATCAATGTGGTATCAAATGTCATATATTAAAATTTACTTTTCATGGGGTTAAAGATGAAGCTTGGAGTTTTCGTGTTGTACTGTTCTTGCTAAGGACTCACGTTAAGTTCTCAGCTCTAGTGTCTGCAATCTCCTAACAATCTCAAATTCCAGCTCTAGGGAGATCTGACCCTTTTGGCCTCTGTGAGAACCTCGACTCATGTGTACATAACAGACAAGAACACATAATTAAAGATAATTAAAATAATTAGAAATATAATTTATTTGAAAATAATTAAAATAACTAAAAACTTTGTTTTCAGTAGAAATATTGGCAAGTATAAAAAACACATTTGATCTGATGCTTGAAGAGCTATGAAAAATTTAATAACTGGGACTGCAAGAACCATTTCTGACATGGACCAGGAACTTTCTAAAGTATGACAATATAAAAAATTAATTCTGTAACTCCTTCAGGGTTAACTGATCCAAAACTAGGCTTTAGCATCCTAGACTGTTGCTAAGCAACTTGTGAGTTGCTATGTTTAAAATTTTAGAATTTTATAACTAATTTATTGGTCACAGAATTTCCTGTTGGACTTATTGGAAGCAAAGGTTATTGTTAGAGAAAAAATGCTAAATAAAAAAGTGAAGCTTAAAATTGAATAATTTCTGTTAACCTAAGCCTCCTGGAAGGTCACATTTGCTGCACATGAGTAATTGTTGAAGAAATTCAATTTATATGGAGAGTGAAAGTCATTTTAGGAAATTAATATTTAATATATCAATAGCCATTTTAAATGAGTAGAACTTATCAGAATGAGATGTTGATGATAGCTTCGTATCCTCGTTTTCAATACCCATGTTTCTCTTCTGTGTTCTATTTCTGCTCTCCTTACTAGAGTCAGGTTCCACAGTATTGTTTTAGTCACACCACGCAGTTCTCTAGCTTTGTTAATGAGTATGCTTTTTCCCACTCATGCCCTTTCCACTCTGCGAATGATGTTCAATTACAGCAGTGCCGGTGTTCTTCAGCTCCTTCTCATTGCGTTCACAGTGATGTGTGCAGCCTAGCGCTTCCCGTGACTGATTGACACATCTGTGCCAGTTGGAAGTCTGACTTTCGGTGAGACCATCAGCTTTACACATAAGCGTCCAGTTACTTGAACTGTCTTCATAATTGGAATGATTAAAATGGCCTCTGCGGTTATCTTAGTTATGCTTTTCTGCCCCTCTCAAATTAGAAAGTAGAGAGGAGTGCAATCCCTTGGAGAAACCAACACATATCATCTAGCAAGTCGTATTGTGCTAAATATTGAGAGAAAAACTGGAACGAGATGCAAGCTGTTCACAGAGTAGTGAAGTCAATGGAAATACAAATTGACAGTTATAAAGCTAAGCACCAAATACAACATTGTAAAATACAAAGTTTACAGTGGGAAAATGCATGATAAGGACCCAGTTCACTCTCTAAAAACTATGCTTCTGATCCATCTCAGAGTATATAAGTCAAATTCATTGGGAAAGTTGGGTGTTTGGAAAAGAAGGACTGAAGATGGAAAATTAAAATATAGTAGCAATTAAATAAGCAGGAACATGATGCCTGTAAATAATGAAAAAATGACTTTATAGATAGAAAGGATTCACTTTGGATTGTTTTGAAAGATTCATTTGTGATTGATTTGCATTTTAGTTTTCTTCCCTGGGAAGATGAGTTCACAGTGGTATCTCAAGGTCAGTAAGCAAAACAGGAAGAGCAACAACCAGAGCTTCAGGTCAGCATGGCAGTACAAGGAAAACTTGGCAGTTCCCATCGACCTGGTAAAATACCTTAGTCTATCCTGGGTCATAAGGAGACAATCATTTTTAAAAATAATAGTTAATAAAATATAAAGCATTTTCCCAAATATGAGATATTAAGAGAGACTTCATGGAAACATGGAACTGAATGAAATAGTGAAAACAAAGATATCCATTGTAATGTAAATTTTTACTAGTTCTGCTTGGCCCATACTTGAAATCCTGGCTGTTACTCTTAATTACCCTTCACAAACACTTGTCTTAGTCCTCAACTCCAATCTTTACTTGATTGCCCTCCTCAGATCCTCTGTGCATATGCCCCAAGCTACCCTTTTCTGAGCTCTCATTGCTTGGGCCAGTTGTTGTGCACTGTTCCTATGAAATCTTTGTAAGCAGCCAGTGCTCAGTGACCCCAGAGTACAGTAAGGTCCACTGGCTCTCTGTGTGCAAGCTGTCTCTTTCAAGCTTCATCTCCTGCAAGCATTTGTGGATGCAACTGACAGTTCCCTTTCATTTTAGCAGCAGCTAACGTAATTCTGCTTTTTCTCTCCAAGTGTCAGTATGTTGTGTCCTCCATAAAAAGGATTCATAAATGTTAGGAAACATCAGAGTTCAGTGAGCAGCATAGGTAGATCTATGACCAGCTAGACTCCTGCAATGGCAGTTTGGGGTACACTAGGACAGAAGTAGTGTCCATAGAGTGTTGGGGTAGTGTTAAGCATTCTAAATGTTAATTAATTGGTCCTGTTTGCTGTCTGCTACTTACATTGACTCTGATTGGTTAAATAAAATGCCGAAGCCTGAGGTTGGGCAAACACAGAGAAAGGTGGGACTTCCTGGGATTAGAACAGGAAGCCTGCACTTTAGACAGAGAATTAAAGCATTCCAGCCAGCAGCAGGAAGAAGAAGATATTGCAGCCAGGAGCAGGAAGAAGGAGGCACACACCATGGGTTAGAGAAAAGAAACTCATTCCACATGGCCAGGAACATCTGCATATCGTGGAGAATGGCAGTCCAAGGGGATGTATGTATATATGGGGTCATATTTGCGTAGTAGAATTATGAGCTAGCTAAGATGTGCTAGGATTGCACAATTCAGGCCAAGGCTTGTTAAAATCCATGTGGTGTCTGTGTACTCATTTATAATGTCTGGTTAAAGATTAACAGCTGCCCAACCAATTAACAATAATATAAATACTGGTAAATAATTTAATTAGCCATATTTCTTTTTACAATAGAGGAGCTGGTTGGTGGAGCCCACGTGACCAGTTAGTTGCTCTGTCCCTGTGAGTATTGGCCATGTCCATCTCATTCCACACCCTAATTCCATGGTAACTGACCATGGATCTGGACATTATTAATTAGTTACATTCTTGAGGCTAGATTTAACTTAGATTGGAAAACATATTAAAACAACTAGAGCCAAGCAGGTTGGTACATGCTTTTAATCCCAGAGTTCTGGTGATAGAGAAAAGTGGATTTCTATGGATTTGAGGCCAACTTAGTCTAAATAGAGAATTCCATGCCATGCAGGGCTACATACTGAGACCGCTTTTTTTAAAAGATACCTAGAATAAAACAACATGTGAGCCAGGTTTTCCAGCCTTTGGAATCAGTGAATTTCCAGTCAGAGATTATATAAGAAAAAGATATATATTATGACTCTATCTTGTCTTTGATATTGATGTTTATTTTAATGGGGGATAAGACAGTACTTTATAAATAGGTTGTAGGCAGTACTTTTTTGTTTATTTTTGAGACTGTATTTTTTTAACATTTTATTATTTTTATTTTTTCCTTTTTTTTCTTTATTTTTTATTTCTTCAAGTTACATCTCAATCGCAGTCCCCTCCCTATTCCCCCTCCAGTCCCACCCCCCCACCCTCAACCCCCCATCCTCTTCCCTTTTTTTTTTTAAGTTTAAGGTATATCTTATTTCCCCCTACAGTTTCCCCTTTCCGTCCAACAAATGGCTCTTTCTCTTATAATAATAAATACAATACAAAACAACAGAGGTAATTAGGCCACAGTTAGGAGGGTTATATGGCTTAGCGTACATTCGCATTGTCCAGTCCATATGTATTTGGTACCTGACTTTAACATTCTACTATCTAATCATCTCCATGAGTTTAAAGGTCTATATCTGACTCAACATTCATACTAACTTGCAACACAATTTTAAAAGTATCCTCTTAGATCTATAACACTCTCTTGACTCCTAAATAACTCAAAATTTAATTATGAGACTCTAGCTATCTGTTCTTCAACCACCTCAGAGACCAGAGAAGGATAAATATATCTGATTTTATAGGAAGTACAGGGCCTGCAGCTTCCCAAACTAAGCTTTGACATACCAGTGGCTGCCTGGACAATTCCCATTTTCTCTCCATACATTACAGCATCGATCCTCAGTCGTTTGGCTCCGTTTCTCTGACAGACATTGATTTTAGAGCAGGGGTTATGAAGGACTTGCCTACCATGTCTTGGAAGAGCTAGGCTGTTGACTTACCCGCTTCCAGTTTTTGTCCTTTTTGGACAGCATTCTGTCTACAGTTGGAGCAAGGGGCTTTTCCTACCAAGAGGTAGGCTTGTGACTAATTCAATCATCTTCCACTGGAGATTCTTCGATGCTCATCTTCTACTTGGGGTAGAATAGGGGGTGCTGTCAGGAGTTGATATGTCTTGATATAAAAAAAATCTAAAGTTACGAAAACATCTTTGAATGCCATATTCTGAAGATCTCTTGAGGTTTTTGAAGAGGCCCTATCTGTCTCTTGTCGCTTGTCTCTTAGCAGCTTTATTTCTGATTAGCTTAGAAAATAACTATAATAGGCTGTCATAGTACCTAACAGAATGACCGGCTTGCATAACCATTAGTTTGCATTTCTTAATTATCCTAAACAGTTTATGACAATTAGTAGTAAAAGGCCGAAACATCACATTTCATTTTTTTTCTTTACCTCCTAACCCTTCCATCCCATTTCTCTGGGGTGGGGTGTCCTTATGTAACAGTCCCTCATCTCAGTTAAGAGGTCGTATGAGGGCCAAGAGCCTCCTCATTTCATTGGGGGTCTACGAGGCAGTACCATCAGTGAAAAGTGTCTCATTGCCTGGGAGAGAGAACTAAAAAACAAACAATAAATAACCAGACAAATAGATAAAAAAGACTAAAAAATAGAAAAAAATTAAAAATAAATGAATAAATAATAATAAAAAGTCTATGTCCAAGTTCCCTTTGGTGTGTTGATTGTAGTATCGATACCTTCTACTATATAGCTAAAATCCTACTATAAGTGAATAGATGCCATATGCGTCCTTCTGAGTCTGGGTTAGCTCACTCAGGGTGAGCTTCTCTAGTTCCATCCATTTGGCTGCAAATTGCATAATTTCATTGTTTCTGATAGCTGAATAATATTCCATTGTGTAGATGTACCACAGTTTTTTAACCCATTCTTTGGTTGAGGGACATCTGGGTTGTTTCCAGTTTCTAGCTATTACAAATAAGGCTACTATAAACATAGATGAGGAAACTTCCTTATGATTACGTGAAGAGGCATTTGGGTGTATATCCAGGAGTGGTATTACTGGGTCCTGAGGCAAAACTATTCCAAGATTTCTAAGATATCACCATAGTGACCTCCATAGTGGTTGCACAAGCCCACACTCCCACCAGCAATGGAGTAGAGTACCCCTTTCTCCATACCCTCGCCACCATGTGCTGTCATTTGAGCTTTTGATCTTAGCCATTCTGACAGGTGTGAGATGGAATCTCAGAGTCATCTTGAGTTGCATTTCTCTGATGATTAAGGATGTTGAGCATTTCTTCAAGTGTCTCTCAGCCATTAGGGATTCCTCCTTTGTGAATTCTCTATTTAGGCCAAGTCACATACAATGGCAGACCCATCAGAATCACACCTGACTTCTCCTCAGAAACTTTAAAAGCTAGAAGGGCCTGGACAGATGTCCTACAAGCCCTGAGAGAACATAGGTGCCCATCCAGACTACTATACCCAGCAAAACTCTCTATCAGCATAGATGGAGAAAACAAGATATTCTGTGATAAATTCAAATAACATCTCCTCACAAACCCAGACCTACAGAAGATCCTAGATGGAAAATTCCAACACAGAGAAGATAACTAAACCCAAGAAAACAGAGGAAATAGAAACCTCCACAGCAACTAAACAAAAGAGAAACACAAGACAACCAGCTATACCAAAATAATGGGACATAACAGCCCCTGATCACTAATTTCCATCAACATCAATGGACTAAACTCGCCAATAAAAAGAAACAGATTTACAGACTGGATCCGTAAATAAGACCCATCTTTTTGCTGTATACAAGAAACACACCTCACTATTGAAGATAAACACTATCTCAGAGTAAAGGGCTGGGAAAAGTTTTTCCAAGCAAATGGACCCAGGAAACAAGTGGGAATAGCCACCCTAATATCAAACAAAACAGACTTCCAATTGAAGTTAATAAAAAAAGACAGACAAGGGCATAACATACTCATTAAAGGAAATATCCACCAAGAGGTCATCTCAATACTGAACATCTATGCCCCAAATACAAAGGCACCTACATTTACAAAAGAAACGCTTCTAAAACTTAAATTGCACATCGATCCAAACACTTTCATAGTGGGAGACTTCAACACCCCACTCACAACGATGGACAGATCATCAAGCAGAAGCCAAACAGAGAAATAATGAGTCTAACAGAGATCATGAACCAAATGGACCTAACAGATATCTACAGAACGTTTCACCCAAACACAAAAGAATATACTTTCTTCTCAGCACCTCATGGAACCTTCTCCAAAATCAACCATATACTTGGACACAAAGTTAACCTCAACAGATACAAGAAAATTGAAATAACACCTTGTATCTTATCAGACCACCATGGAATAAAGCTTGACTTCAATAGCAAAAGAATCAACAGAAAGTCTACACTCACATGGAAATTGAACAACTCTTTACTAGAGGACCACTGGGTCAGGGAAGAAATAAAGAAGGAAATCAAAGACTTCTTAAAATCCAACGAAAATGAAGAAACAACATACCCAAACTTATGGGACACAATGAAAGCTGTGCTACGAGGAAAGTTCATAGCACTAAGTGCCTTCAAATAGAAAATTGTGACAGCTCATATTAGTGAATTAACAGCTAAACTGGGTGAATTGGAAAAAAAAAAGAAGCAAACACTCCCAAGAGGAGCAGAAGGCAGGAGATCATCAAATTTAGGGCCGAAATCAACAACTTAGAAACAAAAAGAACTATACAGGAATCAATGAAACCAAGAGTTGGTTCTTTGAGAAAATCAACAAAATAGACAGACCCTTAGCCAAATTAACTAAAAGACAGAGGGAGAAAACACAAATCAACAAAATCAGAAATGAAAAGGGAGAAATAACAACAGACATTGAGGAAATCTAGAGAATATTTGGATCCTACTTTAAAAATCTATACTCCACCAAATTTGAAAACTTAAGTGAAATGGACAATTTTCTTGATAGATTCCACCTACTGAAGCTAAATCAAGATCAGATAAACAGATTAAACAGACCTATAACCCCTAAGGAAATAGAAACAGTCATTAAAAATCTCCCAACCAAAAAAAGCCCAGGGCCAGATGGCTTTAGCACGGAATTCTACCGGACCTTCAAAGAGGAACTAACACCATTACTTTTCAAACTCTTTCACAAAATAGAATATGAAAAAAACATTGCCAAACTCATTCTATGAGACCACAGTAACCCTGATTCCTAAACCACCCAAAGACCCAACAAAGAAAGAGAACTTCAGACCAATCTCCCTCATGAACATAGATGCAAAAATACTGAATGAAATACTAGCAAACCGAGTTCAAGAACACATCAAAAGTATCGTACATAATGATCAAGTAGGCTTCATCCCAGGAATGCATGGATGGTTCAAAATATGAAAGTCTACCAACGTCATTCACCATATAAGCAAGATGAAAGAAAAAAAAACACATGATAATCTCGCTAGATGCAGAAAAAGCATTTGACAAAATCCAACACCCCTTCATGCTAAAAGTTCTGGAGAGAACGGGCATACAAGTGCCGTACCTAGAAATAATAAAGGCAATATACAGCAGGCCAGTGGCTAACATCAAATTAAATGGAGAGAAACTTGAAGCATTTCCTCTAAACTCAGGGACAAGACAAGGATGTCCACTTTCACCATATCTCTTCAATATAGTACTTAAAGTTCGTGCTAGAGCAATAAGACAACTAAAGGAGATCAAGGGGATAAACATTGGAAACGAAGAAGTCAAATTATCCTTATTTGCAGATGATATGATAGTATACATAAGCGGCCCCAAAAAATTCCACCAGAGAACTCTTACAGCTGATAAACACCTTCAGAAAAGTGGCTGTATACAAAATTAATTAAAAAAAATCAGAAGTCCTTCTTTATACAACAAACAAATGGGCTGAGAAAGAAATAAGGGAAACAACCCCCTTTTTACAATAGCCACAAACAAC
Organism: Lophiomys imhausi; assembly: GCA_907164525.1. NCBI lineage: Eukaryota > Metazoa > Chordata > Mammalia > Rodentia > Muridae > Lophiomys > Lophiomys imhausi. The sequence goes on from CAJQZJ010034368.1 coordinate 2,133,207, forward strand.
ATGAAATACCTGGGGGTAACTCTAACCAAGCAAGTAAAGGACCTGTACAGCAAGAAATTCAAGCCCTTGAAGAAAGAAATGGAAGAGGCCTTTAGTAGATGGAAAGATCTCCCATGCTCATGGATAGGTAGGATCAACATAATAAAAATGGCCATCCTACCAAAAGCAATATATAGATTCAATGCAATTCCTATCAAAATACCAACACAAGTTTTTATAGACTTGGAAATAGCTAATCTCAATTTCACATGGAACAACAAAAAGCCCAGCATAGCTAAATCAATCCTGTACAATAAAAAACATCTGGAGGTATCACCATCCCAGATTTCAAGCTGTACTACAGAGCAATAGTTGTAAAAACAGCATGGTGTTGGTATAGAAACAGACCAGTAGATCAATGGAATCGAATTGAAGATCCAGAAATAGACCCACACACTTATGACCACCTAACTTTTGATAAAGAAGCCAAAATGGCAAAATGGAAGGACAGCATCTTCAACAAATGGTGCTGGTCCAACTGGATGTCCATATGAGAATGTATTTTAAATTATCATATTTCTCCTTTTCCATTCCTCCTTCCAAATCCTCTTATATATTCTTCCAAATTCTCACGGCCTTTTAAAAAAATTGTACATTAAAAAAATATATATATATATTTGACACTGGACAACCAATTGGTTTGTTCTTCCCTGGGAAGGGCAACCTCTCCCTTTCCCAGCCTTCCTCAGTATCCTGTAGGTATTTGTGTGGTGTTGAGGCCTCATGGGCTTTTCCTCCATTCTGCTTGGCGTATTTGCTGGTACCCTCATGAGCATCATTTGGTACCCTCATGTGCATTGACCTCAATTGACATTTGGTCAATTGTGTTGATGAGGTAACTTCAGACATTGCCAGGAGACACAATCTCACAACAACATCTCTGATCTCTGGCTTTCATAATATTCTGTTCCCATTTTGCAATGTTCTCTGTGTCCAGTTGTGGAGTGTTTTGTAGATGTTTCCATTGGAACTCAGCTCTCATCTCTGTATTTTGTAGATTAGTTGTGGTTTTCTATAGTACATTTTGCCTATTGAAAAGATAAGTTTCCTGTGTGTATAAGGACAAATGCTTATAAACTGTTGTTAAGGATTATGCTGGTTTAGTAAATTAGTGGTTGTAGAGTCTCCTCTAATAACTCATGATTTCACTAGAACTGAATAGTTAGCTAACCAGACAGGGCACCCTCTAGTAGAATTGGTCTGTCTTAGTTATTGTTCTATTGCTGTGAAGATACACCATGACCAACACAATTCTTAAAAGAAAGCATTTCATTGGTATATCACTTACAGGAGAGTTAGTCCATGATCAGCATGGCAGAAAACAGACAGGCATAGTACTAGAGCAGTACCTGAAAACTTTGCATCCTGATTTGTAGGTAACAGCGAGAGATAGAGATAGAGATAGATAGATTAGATAGATAGATAGATAGATAGATAGATAGATAGATAGATAGATAGATAGATAGATAGTGTGTGTGTGTGTGTGAGAGAGAGAGAGAGAGAGAGAGAGAGAGAGAGAGAGAGAGATTGGGCCTCTTGTGAGCTTTTGAAACCTCAAGGGCCACCCTTAATGGCATGCCTTTTCCAACAGAGTAACATCTACTCTGACAATGCTGCACCTCCTAACCCTTCCCCAATAGTTCTACTAATGGTGGACCAAGTATTTAAATATATGAGTCTATGGAGGCTGGTCTTATTCAAGCCACCAGAGTCTCTAGTCTAATGAGACAGCAGTTGGTTACTGCCCGTACAGTTACCATGACATAGTAGTCATTGATGTGGTCAGTAGTTATCATAGCAAGGTAAGCTAGTTGGTTACCTTCCTCCTTTCAAAGCTTGCTTGGAGCTAATCCGCAGGAAGGAGACTTTCAGTTCACTTCCTGGTAGGGCGCCTCTGGGTACTACTTCTGAAATAGTATCTTCAGCAACAGTGACTTACCTTCCACCTCTGGGGAATAACCAAGAACATAGCAATAGATGGCATGTTTGGAGAGTCTCTTAAACTGAACTGTGGATTTTTTGGCCTGTTTGTTTGCTTTGCTTTGTTTTTGATAAATAGTTAATAGACTAATTCCTTCTGGCTTATTTGACCATCCTCAGCCTTTTTCACCTACTTCCTTCCTCCCGAATTTACCTCTCTCTCTCTCTGTTTCCTAAGGAACCCTCCCTTTTTCCTATTACCACTATCAGATCAATTATATCCTGTTTTTCCCTTTACCCTTCTCCCACCTTCTTCTCTATTTACCCCCCTTTCTCCCTAAGGAGCCCTCTTTTCCCAATTCCCTGATCAGATTACTTGAGAGTGTGGGTAGGATACTAACAAAGTAAAAAAGTAACATCCTATCTCCTCAATTATTTTTTAGGTAGGGTAGAAACCTCTTATGTTTGTTTGATGCTTAATACCTTGCAGTTTTTGATAGTGAGTTTTGCAGTCCAGGATCCACAGAGCTATTGTGGAATGAATGCCTTCTTCCTGAATTCTGCCAAAAACCACCTAGAAGGCCTGTTACTCACACAGTATAAAACGACAAGCCACTGCACAGGGACATTAAATAAATATGAATAGGTAAGTCAACTCTTCACGATAAAAGGCTAACAGTCTTGTCCTAGGAAGTAATGGTAATTGTACTGAATGTGAATCTCATCCTCTTACAGGTTGACTAGAAAGACTTGTGGTAAGCGGTTAGGCAGCTGGCTAACTTTCCCCTTCACTACCCTATAGGGTAGGTCCCTGATTGAAAACTGAAATTGAATACTACAATTTGAGTGTTAGAATTATTCACATTTCTTTCATTGAACAGAGCCTGTGCAATGAAAAAGATCATCACCCAGCCTTTTTGCATATTCTCATAGATATTTGACATGCACATACTTTCAACTAGTCTCTCACTCGTCAGCTATGTGTCACTTCCCCTCAGCATGTACCATGTGTCACATGCATAGTTCCTTTGTACAAAGCCTTTGGTGTATAACTCCATATGTTAAGCCTGTACTCAAGAACCATTGTTCACTCCCAGTCCTGTACATTAGTATTTCTCCTTTATCCACACTGCAGTGAGAGGGTACAACTTTCCAGTGGAAAGGACCTAGCAGGGAGAGGTGGGGCACAGCAGGGTGAGGTGAGCCACACTAAGCAAAGATGCTCATCCTATACCACCTTACCCTTCACTACTCCCAAGCCACAAGCCATGCTTGACCTTCTCATGTTTACAAATTTTAATGATGCTTTCCCAACCTAAGGCAACTGTCATAGAAATTCTACACTCATCTATCTAACACTGGGACTCCCTACCAGCTTGGGATTGCTAGACCCACCACAGGTCCCATTTCTATCTAAGGCTCAGTAATCCAGAATACTTGATGTTAACATTGAAGACATTAATGCCCAACTACAGTGTTTCATATTTCTTATAAATAAAATGGATCAGGCCTACCGAATTAAACCCAGACAATATTCATACTTGATTTTTTATTACATACACACCCACAAAACTATTTCTAATATAACCACAAATACACACATTTTGCCTACTTCATAATTCAACCACATATTACTAGAGGGTTCTGCTGTGATTGATGTCTCCTAGTTAATACCAAATGTATGTGAGCTTAATGCAGGATGGTCTTCCACAACCCCTCAGGCTTCTACCTAGTTTGTCCCTTTTACTGTCTTTGTTTCTCTTTCTATATTTTAGGTCACCTAATGCTTACCTCTCTGCAAGTTTTCTGTACTATTCAGGCCACACTTATGCCCTAAATAACTGAGCTCAAAACTGATGCTAAAACATCAAGAGGTCAATGTCAGTACAATACTTCACAATGGATGTGTTTTAACCCAGATTGGAGGTTTTACCTAAAAATAGTCAATTTTGTCTTACAGTTTGCTAAACCATGACTCCAGTTGCTTCCCCATTGGGCCCCCGTTTTAGGAGGCTGAGTGCATACACTTTCCCTACCCCGGGTGTTTGTTGGAGTCCTCTTCTGTGAGACCAGGTTTCAGACAGGTACATAGTCAATAGAACTATTCAAGTAGTCTACAGGGAGCCTGGGGGATCGATCTCATCCTGCTCTGGCTCTTCAATGGAAGCTAAGCTATGCAGTTTCCGTTGCTGTGACCATACGCTCACATGCAGCCCTCAGAGATGTGTGCCTAGCAGCTTTCTGTTGTTTAGCACGAGAAATAACAAGACATTTTAACATTTTGTCTTTTTGTGTCAGTGTACTGCATCCTGACTCAAAAAAATTTTTTTTAAATCTTACAATAATCCTTTTGATGAGGCTTTTCATTGTACTCTCAACTCTCACAAAAAGATTAGAGTGATGATTCATCTCACCTGTGAACTCACACTAACCATAGATATTCTTTTCTTTAATAAGAAACTCCCCACTTTAAGTTACTATAGCAATGCCTGAACTTAGAGCACAATAACCCCCAAAAGAATAATAACTTAATTTTTAGCCTGATATCATTTTCAGTATGCCTTAATTATTAGAAGTATAGTTTTTCTCCCAAAGGAGAGAAAGACATGGCAAAAGAACCAAACAAAACACTGAGTCATGTTAATTTTAACTTGAGGTTATAATGTTGTGATAATAATTATTAAGTATTTTGTGAGAGTATTATTCTATAATAATGCAAGCCAACAAGGCAATAAATAAATAAATAGACAAAGACAAATAAATAAATAAATAAATAAAATCATGTGGATAGTATAAACATAGAATGAAAATAAAGGAATGTTTTATGTTCCTTAGAATCTTTATCTTAATTATCTATTCATTTACTCCTTGCCACAATGCTCAGAATTTGTCATGTCTAGAAGCTTCAGTGTATGTGTTTTTATTTTCAAAATTACTAGTGAAGCTATTCTTATACAGTACAAAGGTACCCACAACACCTCTGCTCTCCGAGTATAACTCATGATACTTGGAATTGAATTCATGCACATGCCAAGGTTTCTCACATACGTTAGAATTTCTTTGGATTGATGTTTTAATGACATCAAGACTCCAACATGGGGACATTTTTGAAACTTGTTCCTGCATTCCTTACAATGCAGGAGATTCCATGCTGTGCTCAAGGAGGTCTACTTTACAAAAGTACATAAAAAAAAGCAAACATGGTTTCTCAATCAGTCAAGAAATTTTGATTGTTTTCAATAGAATTTCTGTTCTACTTAAATTAAAATGTGGCTTTTCAATCAATGGAGAAACTTTGCATGTTTTCAATGCAATTTCTATTCAACTTTAATTACTAACCATTTCCCATTTCTGAATTGAGTCATTAATGGTGAATTATGTTCTTAAAAACTATTAAATGACCTGAAGTAGATTAAAATCATAATTGCTCAGCTTGTCAGATTAAACATAGCTATCACACAGAATATAGTAAAGCTATTACATAGAATAAATGGGATCTTTTGGGGGTTATAGTTACTAAGTTTGGCGTTTTACTTTGAAAAACAAAATCATCCTATTTCTTTTGACTCTTTGATATTCCCTTTGTTCCACTAGAACTATAGCTTTTTAATGAACTACAAGGTTGATCATGTGCCTTTGGGCATGATAGAATGTTAAATGACTCCAGTTCTTAAAATATATGTTAAAAACCAGGGTTTAAATTGTGGTTGATCACCAGTACACTGAGCATTATAGGTGACATTGTTACATTCATTCATTATAAACCTTTACTGGTGGTAATTTTGATGATGAATTGAGCAACTGAGACTGCCTGAATCAACAATCGTGAGTGCTAGTGGTATTTGCCTGTTCATACTTGCAATGTACAGAACACTTCAGACATTTTACTCACAAAATCTTTCAAACTGAAAATAATGTCACTACACAAACAGTATGTTACCAACCACATTTCACATGATAATGGAGATAATGGTGATGACAGCTAAGAAGATGCAACTTGTCAAATTCCATAAAGTCATGTAATAGCTTTTCACCCAACATAGAATGATTTTTAAAATATGATCTTTTGAAAACATGCTCCTTTCTTGAATGTCTCAGAATTGAAACAGTCGTTAAGTGAAGCTGGAAGCATCCGTGGCCAGTGTGTTTAATAATTTTATCTATATTTGGGGTTTGGCAAACTACTCTTTCAGAAAGTGCCAAAATTCTAATTTCTAAAATAGAATTTAATTTTATATGAAACCATACAGCCGGCCAAGAATGAATGCCAGATCAGAGTATGAGAAAGCATTTGAAGGTGAGCTGATATCTAAATAGAGACTTTTAAATGAAATGTGGAACTTAAATATACTGACAAAAGTATTGGTTACATTCCAGACCTGTCTATTTGAACTGCACAAGTTTATTGTTAAGCACAATTTTATTAAATTTCAGAAAAACAATTGGAAAGATTAAATGAGATAGGAGATTGGAGTGCTGCATAGAAGAATGTAGGGGGTTGGATGACTCATATTAAAGACCTTTAAAAATACCAAATACCAAATGGAAACATATATCTATAAAAGCTCTCTAGAATGTATACACATACATATACAGAATGACTTTAAATGAAGTTACTTTATAAGAACTCTTGGGCTCTCCTTGGTAACGCAGAATATTAAATTGAAAAGCCCAATGCAAGATAAGAGTTACTACTTTTCAGGTTGTTGTACAGTGGAGTCCCAAAGATCTCAAATATTATAGACTATTGCTGTCAGTTGCTCTTGAACTTAATGGTAAGACCCTATTATTGAAGATATTACACAGTTATGTCATAGGACAGTGAGGAATAAAGATTGTGTCCATGTGTAAACTCCATCTTTGCAGACTAGATTTAATAGTACTTGAAGGTTCTCTGTGTGGTACTTGGGGAAAAACATAATCATGAATCTTATCCAGCTATGAATCCTGTGAGCTATAACAATCACTGGCTGGGGAGAGATTCCCATTGGTGCAATAGTGGCATAAGTGCAGTGGGAGTATTCAATTCTTTTCTGCTTAGGTGTGTCTCTCTAGAATATGAAACTCATTCACTGGACCAAGAATCTCTGTCTTATTAAGTCATAGACATTAAGGGAATACCAATACTCTTCTTCTCCTAAATGATTATAGAAATAAACTTCCCCCTAAGTTTTATCATTATACCTACAGATTAGTACACACTTCCTTAGAGAAGCTTATTTTCAAAGTAGGTGAAGATTAATAAAAGGTCTACACTGATCAATGTTCAGACATTAAGCAACTGGAGTACTTAACTCTAAATGGGACATTGATATCTCTATTCTACACCCTTCCCACAAGAGTCGGACATCAGTATAGAAGAGGGGGTCCCACATCCATGTACATATTAGCACCAGTAAATGTGCTCAGTGAGTTTAGATCATAAAATACATGGAATTTGGAAGGGGAAGTGGTGGGGGAAAGAAAAAGGAAGGAAAAAGGAAAAGAAGGAATTGGGGTTGATTTTATCAAAGCATTATACACACGTATGTATGAAATGCTCAAAAAGAGAGGGGGAGGAAGAAAAGGAGGGAAGGAGGGAGAAAGAAAGAAAGAAAGAAAGAAAGAAAGAAAGAAAGAAAGAAAGAAAGAAAGAAAGGGAGGGAGGAGAGAGAGAATATCTGGTAAACTGTGCAACTTGTTAGCTGTCTAGGGGAGAGAGATGGATAAGAAGGAAGAAGAAAGCTATGCCATTTTGAATTAGGCATGAAAATTTGACTAAAAGACACATGACTGAAGGTATGTAGATTCAGAGAAGGAGTGAAAACCCCCAAAGTACCAGAGAAAGTACAATTAGCACAGGAAAAGTTACACTATTCTGTTAGGATTCAAAAACAAAATGTAGGCAGATATGACAGAGCCTTATAGTGGAAACTATATAGAGAGCTGGACTTGGGAGGGAAAGAAAGAATAATGGAGGTTCATAACCCTCGGGATTTAATGCCATCTTTGGGCCTCTGCAGGTACCAGACAGGCTCATGTTTCACAGATACACATGCAGGAAAAACCCTCAAACATGGCATCTATTCACTTATAATTGGATTTTAGCCATATAGTACAGGATAACTATACTATAACCAATGCACCAAAGGGAACATAAACATAGACTTTGTTACCTGTTAATGAGACACTTTGCCCTAGTGGTGCTGCCTTGTAGGCCTCCAATGTATGAGGAAGCTCTTAGCCTTCATATGACTGCTGAACTGGGGCCGGGGACTGATGCGTAGAGACACTCCACTCTGGAAGGGTAGGACAAAAGGAAGCAGGGATAGAGGGTGGGAAGGTGGGACTGGGAAGGGTAGAAAGAGAGCATTGTGATGGAGATGTAACTTGAAGTAATAAATAAACATTAAAAGAAAACCTTCATACACATAAAACGGAAGTTAATCAGTTAATTAGACTCTTAAAGTTTGGGTAGCTTGCAATGTTAGGTCTCTACCTAAGGCCAGAGGTGGATTCCATTCTTTTGACAAAAACAGACAAACAAGCAAACAAACAAACAAAACCAAAAAACAGTTTTTGCTTAGTGGGTTTCAGAAGAGTCCAGATATCCTCCAAGACTACCATAATATTCCTCCCTTTGAAGAGATGACCCTAATATCATTTATAGAACAGGCTAAAACTGAAGAATGGGTACATGTGGGTAAGACTGAAACTCCAGTTCAGACACTAGTCCTTTCTGATAAACAGCGTTAGAATTGGATCTTTTGAGTTTCACTGTGAAATCAGGTTATATGGTAGGCACATGTAAACCTTTAATTATATAAATAAATTAACACATGCTCATTTATTTTTTATCTAGTTATAGAAATTATATCTACTGTAAAGTAAGGATAAGATACACAATAGCCTCACCATCATCAAATGCATACAGGAAATGCATTATTAGTTTCATAGCTTCCCCTCTCCACTTCAACACATGGCAATGTTGCATCAGTGGGCCACATATTTCCAATTCCTCTGGATTAACCTTTGAAATAGCTGTGATTATAGCTGTATAGTATATTTTTCAAGTGGAGCATTATAAATTTTATTTATCCAATAAAACTAAAGTAATAAGTAGATTTTCTACTCTTTGAGACAGAAATTCATAGTTGACTAGCAAATTATTTACAAAGTGTGTGCTCTCTCAACTGATGTTCTTATGATAAATAGAATTCAGAATTTTGGTTTTTTCACAAAATAAACTAATATTAAATATTAAGTGAAGTATCTAAAAAGCTGCTTGTAACCTTCCTTTAAGAACAATCAATTAGCTGCTCTTACAGGGAATAGGAAGAAAAACTTTTACAGAAACCAAATGTTTCTAACATTAATTGTAAGAAACTTTAGAAATGTAAAGTTTGGACAAACTTTTCTGCATTAAATTCTGATACATATAACTGTGTAAAATAGAGTTCTAAGCCAAATTTCTTGTTATCAAAGTAGTTCTGTACATTGGCATTTTGTAGTGGAAAGACTCTGCTTAAATCAATGCTTTGAAAAAGCAAAAACTAAAATATAAAGCATTTAAAATGTTTTACTGCCTAGCCCCTCTTTATTTCTACAGATTTCTATCATTTTGATGCACACAACAACATCATAAAAGGTATCTCATGAGTCATAAAAACTGACTAGCTCTCTCTTCCACAAAACAAACAAGAATTTGCAGTTATAAAGTGGTTCACTGAAATCTGTAAGTTATAAAATTATCCTTAAAGGGAAGAATCTTCCTTCGCATACATTTTTTTTCTCTGATAGTCTTTTAAAAGCAATGTGTGGAGTCCTTTTTAATGTGTGATGCCAAGAGAGTTCAAAGCTGATATTTATTGGGTGTTTAATTAAATTGTATGTTAGAAACTTGAAAATGTGCCCTCAGCCCACTTGATGAGAACAGTAACAGCTTCATCACCTAGATGTTGCACCTAGAATTTGCACCTAGAAGTGGGGCAGTGTGTGTATATGTGTGAGAGAGATCATGGTGAGTGTGACCATGTATATGCAGGTGTAAGTAAATGCTGTGCGTTAATTCATCTGATTCAAAAGCTATGAAGAAAATTCTGATAGTTCTGCAGCAGACTTTCTGTGTTCATATGCTCACACAAAGTTCTTATCCAAAAGACATGAGTGAAAAGTGTGATTGTTCTTCTGAGGATCCTTCCACTCTCATCCCCTTTGGGGAGTTCCGTTTGTTCTGTTTCCTTCTCTGATGTTTCCTGTTTCTTTGGTTGTTATATACTTCTGTAAGCAGTTGGTGAACAATTACACAAATAATTTGTTTTTTCCTTCAAATAACCCAAATCTCGTTGTTTATAGGGATCTTATCTAGATTTTGGGCTCCTTTATCTTTTAATGCAGATATTCACAATTAAGAGTTAGCTAAAATTATCACTTTACCATGCTGCACTTCTTGAGATGAGGTCAAAGGGTCACCAGATCCCCTAGTAGTACTCTTCCATCGTCTGAGAATCGTTTGGTAACAAGTGCATTTCTTTCCATTGGATAAGTGACTGGGAAGATGCCAGCTGCTGTTTTGAGATCTCATTTCTTCCTTTATCAGACACACCTAGAACTCTTGGGAAGAAATCATTGAGTTAAGTCCTCTTTCCACCCTACTCCAGACCTCTTGTTAAATAGCAAAAGAGATCATTAAGTTTCACAAAACATTCTTGTTAGTAAGAATTTTATCATAACCTGCTTGTTAAACAAACTTCATATTTAGGGATTTGTGGCCATTGCCCAATAGAAAATATAACATCATATGTGAGGTAAACTGGATAGAAAAGAGGGTAGGACTTAGTTTGGTATAACTTCCTTTATACATGTGTTATGTCAGCTCCTCCCAAGAAACAGAGCCAAGGGTGAGCAGACATACACTTCTTACAAGGAATTGACTATGGCCTATAGACACAAGCTAGAAAATGAGAAGACCCTAAGGCAGAAATTAATATCCCTGCTTAAAGGGAGCAAGGCTGTGGGATTTTCCTCTCACTTGTTAGAAGATCACAAATGTATTAATTTTTAGGTTTTCAACTGATTGGATGATTCCCACCTAAATTACTGAAGACATGTTAAACAAATAATATGCTAATTGCATTCAGAAACATTTTCACAGAAACATCCAGAGTAACAGTCATTAGCTAGCCAGACACTTATTTCCTAGTCAAGATAACACATGATACCCACTCTCACAACAAGTTCAATTATCTTTTGCTTGTATGTGTATCAAAACCTCACAGATTCAGTTTCACACAAAACCATCTTCTGGTCAGGACAGAGGATCTAAAAAACTTGCCAATGAGCTCAGATGTCTATCAACTTTGTTGGTTCCTTATAAGCACTGATATTTGCATTATTAATAGAATTTTATCCCAGTTAAATACAGAGTCCTCTGACTCTGACTTGGATCATCTGATACTTATGTTAGCTTCAAGAATTATGAAATATTTTGAATTCACTCGACTGAATCACATAGAGCTACTTAATTTTTCCACATTTTGATAAAATGTTTTAAAGGAAGAAAGTTCACAATAGAAAAAAAAATACAACTAAAATCTTATTCTGGGTTCCCCAACAGGAATAGTTTCAAGGGGACTTTCAGACTGCCCTGTGAGCCTGTTTCAGCTCTTGGCGGGGGGTGTATTTCTTTATTATTTTTCACCAGAGGAGCTTCACACCACAGCAGCCCCATACAGAAATTGTCACTGCCAGCCAGGGGGACATGACACTGTTTTTTCTTCCTTTATACCTTCTCAATTCTGCTTTCTTTTTCTCTAACTGTGAGGTGTTATGTCAACAAGTCATGGTCATATTTAGTTTTGGTTATTTTTTTTCTTTTCACTTTTTTCTTTTGAGAAAAAGACAGATATTTCTTTTATCCCCCAAATGAAGGATACTAAAAAGAATGAAAATGAATTTAAATCACTCTATCATGGACTGGGAGGTATTGTGAGATGGCAGAGGCTTTCCTGTCTAATGCCTACCCTGTACTGTAATTTCTCTTATTATCCACTCACAGTTAAGCAAGTATTACACTTGATGGCCATAGGTGGCCTCACTGGAGACCAGATGGTGAGAGAAGACAAATTACAGAAGAGAACTGACTAAAAGCCAAGGCATTTGGTAACAAATTGGGAGTGAAGCCCAGTGAACTAGTATCAAGACCAAGAAATATATTGTTTTAAAAAAAGGCCAGCCAGATTAGCACAGGAATCCAAAACAGCCCATGTCTTAGTGACTAGAGCAACTACATTTTTGGCTGATGATGGCTGTAGAGGTTAGATAAATTAGATTTAGAAAATATATAGGAGTTTCTGATACTGTCTCTTAATTTGGGGCCTGAAGAGCATTATCAGCATTAAGTCAGCAAAAACAGGAAAGACTCAATAGACTGAAAAACAAGGTTGAAGTCAGGAAAAACAGGAAAGACTTAATGGACTTGAAGAAACAAAGTATCTGGCCTGACATTGTTTTCAGCTGCTAAGTGGGCGGAGCCCAAATTAAGCTGAAACAGAGTTCCTCCTATTTAAGAACAGTGCATGGAGCCCAGAAAGGGAAGAGGCCCCTGATGCTAGAGAGCTCCAAGAGTCCTGCTGAAAAAAGGGCTGGCCATTGATGGCCAGCTCTCTCCCTGAAGCAGAAAGAAGCCGGTGAGCAAAGAAAGCCTGAGCAAGACACCAAAAGGCCAAGGACTGGACCCTGTGGCTCAGCTTTTGCCTGGAGGGGTTTGATCTGTCTGATCAGTGGCCTAGGGGAAACTGTGCCTGGCTTTAAGGACTGAGGCAGAGCAGCTGAGTTCCTGATTCAAAAGAAGTAAGTTGGCCTACAGACGGCTGGGGTCTCCCACAAAGAAGAAATCATGAAGCCTTATTTAAGGTGAGACTGCAATAACCAACTACCCTGACGAACCTGCATCTGAGAGATCCAGAAAAAGGACTGCTAAGTGTGTTAAAGAATCTACAACAAAGACTGTATTCCTGACAACTGAGGACCTGCCCCAGAGACTATCATTCTAAAAGGTTATGAAAGTAGTTGTTATAATTATCAATAAGTTTAGTGGATAGGTTAAAGGGGTTGTAGGAATTTATAGGATTAATAGTTAAGAAATTGTTGGTGTTTGTTATAAGTGAATTTAGTAATAAATAAGTGTTAAATAATAATTTAAAAGTTCGGTTACAGATGGCTATGTATTTGGCACAAGTTACATCATCTATAGCCATAAAGAAAACAGGCTAGGTTTCAAATTCTGGTTAACCACCACAGATTCTGTGTCTGTGCAAATTACTTTACATATGTAAATTCCAATTTGTCCAATGGCAATTGTAATAGCATCTGTCTCATCCATCTCTGATACTAACTATATGTTGATATTAAAGTTTATTTATTAGACTAAGAAAAAAGTAAATAACTAATGAATTAATGCTTTTAACCATATCAATGTTGTTTTAAAACAGAAAATGAGAGAAAGAAATAAAGCAGTTTCCTAAATGAGAGCTCTTCATGGTTCTACACAGTATTTTCAAGTTGATAAATAAACATACACATAGGGATGCATGCTTTATATACTGTTACTCTTTAAAAATTTCTTAAATGTTTCCAATGTATTGTTCTATATCCATCCTCTATGACATTCCTCTGAGTCCCCCCAGATTTTCCCCAACACATCTTATTCCTAACTTCACATTATCTTTACGTATATATGTAATACATGTGTGTGTGCATATTACATATATATATTCCACTTAGTCCAATTTGTGTTGTTTATATGTGAAAGAATATGGGGACAAAAGTTATACACTGGAGCACTGACAACTTAGAAGTGACAGTATCTGCAAAGAAGAGCTCTTCTTCCTCCAGCAACCATAAATATCCAATAGGTTCTCAGGTAGAGACAGTCCTGGAGAAACTTTCACCCTGCATGCTGGATTTTTTTCCAAGACAGCATCTCTCTATATAGCCTTGATTATCCTGGAAGACACTATATTGACCAGGATGACCTTGAACTAAAGGCATTTGCCACCATGCCTAGCCAGTGCTGGAATTTCTAGCCATCTTGATCTTGTAGAGGCAGATAACTTTATCTGCTTTGAGATCAGGTATACAACAAGTGTGTCATGTCCAGAAGACAGTACTTCACAGCATTCCTTCCGATCTTCTGACTCTTACATACTTTCTGGTCCTTTTCCACAACACTTTGTAGCTATTTCAAACTTTCTGCCTTTTGACTGAGTATTACACACAGCAAGGACATCTTTAATCTGTTAGCTCTAAGTACTCTCTAGAAAAATTTTCAATACATTATGGAATGCATCAGTGTTTGTGAATGTTCCACACAAGCATGAAAGAAACAAGCCCCACTAGCCACACACCAAGGGGAAGAACCTCAAACTAAATTGGTTCATCATGCTTTTCTTCCAAGGCTACATTCTGTGTCTAAATAGGACTAAGTCAGAGGCCCATTCTAAAACCTAGAAAATTCAAAACAATCTAGGAAAGAATTCTGAAATTTGGGTCACTTTGCTACAAGAACCAAGAGAACTTCGATGTCATTCACTCTGAGTACACGTATTTCCTGGAGAAACATAAACAAATGTTCCTTCCCTAGTCAGGGTACCAATAAGAGACCAAAGTGCTAGACCACGAAGGTTAAACTTAAAGAACTAATGAGTTTATTGATAATAGTTATGGAGCGTGAGTGAAAGGTTACATGTAGGAGCAAAAGTTACCGTGAAGTAGCTGCATCAATAAAATGTCTCACCCAAGGATGTATGACAATTTCTCCTTAGATTCATAAATGGAGAACCTTCTTCTGTTAACCTTCTACATACTGTGTACAATAGAATTTCCTGTCTCCAGGACACATGCAATTAATACAGAATTACATACAGCTGTCTGAAAGGTGCAGGATGGAATGGCAAGTTAGGTTCCAGACTCTCTTTCTGTAAATATTTAACAGGTCTGGTATTTAGAGACCCTTTCAAGTATTTATGGCTCTTCTAATTAAAACAATGGCTGTTATGTTGGAGGATAGCACTAGGCAATAAGCATACTTCCAAATAAAGCATTTTGTAAAATTAACACTACAGATTAATTAAGCTGAAAACAGGAAGTCCTATAGTTAAATATAAAATATGGCTCCTCATATATCAGGAATAAGTCAAGGTGGGAGACAATTCAGCAATAATGGATTGCTTTGCCACAAAATGACTAATTATGATATTGCCAGTGAAAACTGGAACTTTTACAGTCACTGCAACACATTTAAAAATTGGTGCAATACCAGTGATAAAATGTCACTCCTCTGAAAAGGTCATTGCTTTGTTTTATGTTTTAAATAGTTCCAACAGGTAAACTTGGTTGCACCAATTTTCTTCAAGAATAAGCTAATGGATTTATTTAATTGTATAATTATTAATGCATGGTAACACTAAAATGTAATGAATTTCAGTGTGACATTACCATAGTACACATATTGTGGCTTGACATTACTCCCTTCTGCTGTGTCCTTTCTTAACAGTCCTCTCTTCACATTAGTAGTTTTCAAACAAACTACATTTGAGTGGAGATTTTGTCTCTAATACCTATGCTATTACAGATTCTTGAAACTTTAAGATAAGCAAAATGTATAAATCCTATTCATACAGCAATCTTAAATACTTCAATTGCAGTGTGTGTGTGGGGGGGGTTGGGGGGTGGGAGGTATTTTGCTTCGGTGTGTCTGACTTTCTTTCTATCCAAAATTCTTTTACTAACATGGAACCATGCAAAGGTCTCTCACTCGGGGAAACATTACTTCATTTAGCATTCCCTGCTTTGTTCTCCCAGTTCAGGGCATTGATGCATTGCTTTTGTATTGGTAGTTTATTTTAAATTGTGTCACAAACACAAATGTCAAGAAAAGAACCTTATCTCTCTACTGATCATCTCTAGGAAAATTTCTTATCTTGTGAATGCTTGGTAGGAATATTATAAAACCTACCACAGGTTGGTTCACTTTGACAATGGCAATTTATTTTCTACATGCTCTGGAAGCTGAAGTCTAATATTGAGGTATAGACAACATGATTTCTTCTACAACTTCTCCTTGCCTTTAAGAAGGGGACCTTCTCTGTGCCTGTGTTGAACATCTTCATATAAAGACAGCAGTAATGACTGGATTGTGACAGAACATAGGGCCTCACTTGTC
The DNA here is from genome assembly GCA_907164525.1 of Lophiomys imhausi. Lineage (NCBI taxonomy): Eukaryota > Metazoa > Chordata > Mammalia > Rodentia > Muridae > Lophiomys > Lophiomys imhausi. Next base: position 2,149,369 of record CAJQZJ010034368.1, read on the forward strand.
TTTAAATAAGTCTTTAAAGACCTTATTTCAAAATGGGTTCATGTTCCAAGGTATTAGGTGTTATGAATTCAGTGTGAATTCTCAGGGATAAAATTCAGCACATAATAGAAAGGATGTGACAGAAGGTTCTTGTATGATTGTGAAATGAGCTTAAAGTACTATTGATAGACTTCATATTTTCTTGGGCCAGGAAGATGGCTCACTGGGTAACTTTGCTTGCCATTAAACCTGAGGGCTTGATTTCAATTTCTGCAATCCATATAGTGAAACTAAAGAACTTTACAAGTAGTGCTCTGACTTCCACTTGCATACTGTGGATACACCCTCCTCAAACAAATCATACAGTCATGGACAAAATAAATATAAGAAAAATTATACCAAGAAAACTTTCTCTACTTTATTCTTCTAAGGAAAATGCCTTCCTAAGAATTGATTTTCCTCAAAAACCTACATTCATTTCCGGTCATTCTGTTTTTAATACTGTGCCTTAACAAGGCAAAATTATGTGTGTCCCATTGGGAGTTCAGAAGAGTGCCAAGATACTGTGAGGCACATGGATATTGAGCCTCTGATCCCAGACAACTGAGTGTATGGCTGGATTCCATAACCAGGCAGCATCTTCTGAGCTATAGAGCGTGAGACAAATAAGGCAACCATCTTCATTTCATGTCTGTTTTCTCAAGGAAAATGAACATTTACTTATTCAACAAACATCTAGTAATGATGAGCCATGATCCAATACTAGATGTTTAGAACATAGCCATCCTCTAAGTATGGGTCTACATATGAATACGATTGTAAGATATTACTAAGTGGTGAGGAAAAGAAGACCTCATGCTATTGAAAAATGAAATATGAATAACACTTTTAAATAATGTGCACAGGTGACTCTCACCCAGGAAGTGCAATTAGAAAAAAATGGTCCACTGCAGAATATAAAGTAAGCCAAGTGAAGAGGTGATTTACCCAAACTAAATTCTAAGGCAAATGTGCCCTCTTGTTCTTCCTATTAGATTGTCAACATCTTCCATGATTCTATGATTCTATACAAAAAAAGAAACATCTGTCCATGATTATGAATTATGTGGGACTTGTCAAATAATCATAAAATAAAAATGAAATACTAGATCAAATACTAAAAACCTAGCAACCTGAATGTAGGCTATTGTTTGTTTCCTAAAATATTTAATACATTTTAGCATGTGGAAAAATGAAATAAAAGAAGTAGGTAGATGCTGTAAGTAAATGTGAGGGTTCTCCTTGAGTTTAAATGTGCACACACTCTTGCATTCTGATATAGGAGCACATGCTAGGTGAATGAGAAGGAACAATACTTCCAAGCTTACATGTGTTCAATATCAATTCCCTGTAATTTACAATAAAGAACTCTGTAATCAATCATTGGTGAGAAAATGCTAAATTGTTTGGAAATAATTCTTAGGTTCACTGCACTGACAAGAAAATCACATTTAAAATCATCAGATGAATCTCTGAAGTTTAGAGTAAAGCTCTGCTTTATTCTATGAAAAATGAATGGACTCTATAGGATTTCATTTGATATGTTATAGATTTGTTCCTTCTGGACATTTCTGTAAGACCTCATACAAAATGTAGGATTTGTATGGCTTTCAAAATGTTAATAAGAAAGAATCTGCTAAATCATTCAAAAGAGTAATAATTTCAACCTGAAGTGTATGAGATATGTGTCCCATATGTTATACTTTGAACAGTGAATATTTAATCAACTGAAGCTTGGAAATATTTTCATCCAATAACCTGTGTAAATATAGCATATCACCAAAAAGTAGTATAACACACATAATATACAAGTCTATTTTGTCAGTAACAAATTATTACGAGATAAAACACTAATGTATTTATTTTTGGTAAATCACATAAATTATTATATTTTAAAATGTTGTGTTCTAATTCACTCTATTTATCATAAATATTTGGAGTTTCTAGTAATTATAAGAACTATGTAGGAACAAACTATCAATGCATATTTGAGAAATGTGATTTTTTAAAAGTTTACAGCATAGTCAATTTTCCCATTTACTCCCAGAAATAATTAAGAGTAATAAAAAGGAGAAGAAATATCTGATGAAATTGATAAAAATATATTTATCTTAGCTCCTTGCCTATTATAATTGCTCATATTAGCCCTGTTTGTTGGTTGGTTGGTTTGCTTTGAAAATGAACTTTATATATCTTAGACTGGAACTTACTATGTAGCTGAGGTTGAGCTTGAACTTCTGATCCCCTCCACCTTCTCATGTCTTGGAATTATAGGCATTTACCAAAATGATGGGGTTCATGCTTGTCATTTTTTAAAACATAATATTTGAAGTACCTATTATTGTTTTCACAGAGTTTGGGATATTAGAGAAACTATCTAGATGATTTTCCTGACCACATAGCAGCAGGTTTCACATAAAAACACACAAAGCACTATGGTTGAATCCTTGAAAGTTCTCAGAAGTCTGTGTGCTAATGTTGTGGTCCTCTCAGCCCACAAGGAACAAGTCTGGTGGGAGGGGTTAGATCACTACAGGAGTGTCTTTGAGAAGAATGTTGAGACCCATACCTCTTCTTCAACTCCCTTTGCTTTCCAGAAGCATGCTCACCGTGAGGTGAGAAGCTTTGTGCTGCCACATGCTCCCAGTACTTTGCAAGGTCACAGGTCACACATGAAGGCTATTGACTTAAGTGAGCTGAGGCTTAGACATCAGAAACTGTACGCCAAGGAAAAAACTGTCATCACCATCATTGCTTTATCTCAGGCACATTGTCACAGTTATACAAATCGACTAAGAGACATGAAACTGTTCAAGTTATGATGTTAGTTAGTAAACTTTAGTGCAAAATTATGTTTAGGAAAGGGTTGCAATGAATTTCTACTCTGAGTCTTAGCAACAGGCTCAATCTCATGTGAAAGCTTTAGTTTCCATATTTGAAAGATGAAATGTCCCCTTTCATTAAGCACAGCTTCACAAAGAGTGCCAGACTTGACCTGAGTGCCTACATTCAGAGCATAGAATTCCATGAAGTGCCAGAAATTATGGGCCAAGGGAGGTACTGGAATCAAATGAATAGAATTGTGTCTAAAGGAATCCAGGATTAAATTGTATCTTTTCTGTTCACGGAATGGTTCAGAGAACAGCTCCTTAGCTGAAACTCAAATCTCTTCAGATCTGAATACCCCAAAATTTGAAAATGCCAAATTAAGGAGTCATTGAGAATTACATACATGAACACATACAATGACATATGATCAGATTCATTTTCTTTCTCCAACTCCAGTTCCCTCTATATCCCACCCCTAACCCAATTTCCTCCTAATTCCAGTTAGTGTTGCAAATATTTGATAGTTCAACTTAAAGAAGGCAAGTTTTACATTAGTTCATGGCTTCTGTCCACCATTGTAGGGCAAGCATGGCAGAGACTATGGTGTTGGAAGCATATGTCAGATCAATAATAAATGAACAGGGCCAAAACAAGTTGTTGGGTAAAGTGTAAGAGGCTCATCATTACTGAAATTTATCCAACATCTGGAAATTGAGTCTTGAAAGCTCCATCACCTCCCAAAACATTGTCATCATTTGGAGACCAAGTGTTCAAATATTTGTGTGTGACAGAAGAGGTAGCCTTTCAGATTCAAACTGTAACTTCCATTATATGATAATGTTCTAAGATGGATTGATTCATTCTCCTATGTCAAAATATTTATAAATGAGGAATATTCATCTTTATGTAATTTCAATGTTTAAAATTACTGGTGGCTTTATTTGATGATGATACACAATGCATGTTAAGAACAGGGATTACATGAAAATTTCTGTACCTTCTGTTCAACTTACATGTAAAGGCAAAACTGCTGCAAAAAATAATCCTTTAAATTTTTGTGTTTAGTTTCACAGAGATTGTCAAAAGATGACTCCTCTCTATCCATGCAAGGATGTTATTATTATTCTTCATGAAGGTTGATATTCACATGTCTGAGGCATAGAGAAATCATATGCAATTGTAAAAAAAAAAAAGAATCATAAACTCCCAAATCTAAAGAAGCCAGTACTAAAGACAAAGAAGGAATTATCCTTCCCCTGGTTTAATAGTTTCCTCTCAATTAGAACCTTCCCTCTGAGGACTGGGGAGGTTCATGAGATTCAATAAGTAAATACACTTCACAGGACTGAGAAAGCTGAAACATACATGATCCTCAAGGAATCTTCCCTAAGTTTACTGAAACAACAAACAGGTAGGGGAGAGTGACAACCTAATTAGCTTAGACAGACACTAAGTAATGAAATGAGCTACCTGGAAGAGATTGTTGGACCTGTAGAGACTGAGCCAATGAGTCACCCACATTTCTGTAAGTAATCTCTACTCATAGTCTTATGAGAAGTTCCAATAAACATAGTCATTTACCAAGTTGAACTTTGGTATGTTCAATACTTTGATCTCTTCTGCACCCCTATGTGTGGGAAGTAGAAAAGAGTGTATCATATCTCCCCAGGAAAATGTCACACACTAGTGTAGCTGCTAAGTGTAAAATATTAGAAGAAACTAGAATTTTGGTGTTTCAATTAGCAAATGCTAAACGTAAAGGCAGTTTAAGAGAAAACAAGTAATTTAAAAATTATGTTTCAATTTGTCTCCTATTAAAAGTAAGAAAGTTTTAAAACTGTTTTCTTGTTTCTGAAAACTAAAGACTTTTCTTTCAGATTTTAAAATAAACCCTACAGAACAAATGTTAGCAGTGTGAGCCTCAGGGTACAAATGGAAAGAAAGAGGCTGGAAAGGAATTTCCCAAACAAAAGAACTAGTAGCTATGTTAATATCTAAATTGTATAATTACATATTTTGTTATTCATTTCCAAAACACAAACATCCACCTGCATATATGTGTGTGTGTGTGTGTGTGTGTGTGTGTGTGTGTGTGTGTGTGTAAAATAAGAAGAAAATTATTTTCTGGTAAATTTTTGTATGATGTAGATAATGACTTTTGATCATGTCATCATAACTAAAATGGAAATAAAAAGCACCTATGCAAAAACAGTATAGAAGAGTAGAACAAAATGTAATATAAAATACTGAAACATAAATCCTGGAGGTGACAGGATAAAGTATTCCCTTCTGGGAATAAAATAAAAGCAGCAAACCTCAAATCTCACAGTGAAGACCTGGAAACTGAGAGGAGATAGAAGCAGAATCCAAAGAAAACTTGGGAAGCAGCAATGAACGCAAAGCATTAATGGTAGCTTTGGTCACAAGTCTTTAGCTCCTTTCTAAGGGACTGTCCCACTCGTCACTACATGGTTGGGGGCTCCAGCATGCAGTGGCTACGGGAAAGGGTGCCTAACAGAGTGAGGACCAGGGAAGCAGTAGTATTCTGTAGGGAAGAAGGTAGAGTGCATAGCTCTCTCTTGGTGGAAGGACAAAGGTCATATCAAGTTATATAGATGCTTAGAAAGTGGATAATATTTGAGTTGATATTCATAAGACCTTTTAGAGGAGGAAACAGGGAATGAACACATCCAGCTGATGAAGGGCACAGCCAAGGCAAGGAGACAATTTTTTCCTGCATGTGTAGAGCAATAGCTTAACCCAAAGTCCAAGTTTTCAGGCTGAAGAATACTTTGCTATATGACTAAATACATGTTTTATAATTAAATTCTACAAAGATTATTTCTGCAAACACACTTTCAAGTATATTGCTAATAAGTGTGTAATTTAATGGAGTGCTATGCTAGAGGTTAAGGACAAACCAATTTAGTAATGGTATTGAATCAGTAGTTCTGTCATTTTGCTCAAATTTCATTAGGGAGTTAAACATGGATGGTTACATTTCTTCTCCAAAATGACACTTTTGCAAAGCCCAGAATTAGACAGTATTTAGTGTCAAGATTTTAATCACTTACTATAATTCCTCCTGAGATTATGAGAATGGTTTATTAAACTCTTAGAAACCCAGAGACATTGCATAGGTTATAGACATCGATTTCAGATCACTCATAGCATATCCAAAAAATTGTTTGTAATAGAGATGAAATACATAATTTTTAATATTCCTGGGAAGAGAAGAAGCAAAAGAAAAATGGAAAGCAGAACCCAAGCATTCTCTGCCTGCATAGCTGTGAGAAGAAATGATTAAGAAAGGTGCATATTGGGGTTTGAACAAGATTTTGACTAAGTATTTGAGCATAGCAGTGAAAGGCAGAGAAGAAAGAGGAAGACTCTGAATTATGACCTTCTTTAGTCAGCCACCTGGACCCAAAGGCCAGGATAAGATTGTGAGAAGAGTCGGAGTTGAGACTGATGTAAAAATGAGGAGGTGGAGTAGGTGGCCCATCTGCCAGTTCTGACTTCATAGCTCCTGGGTTAGTCTTCAGTTTGATCAGTTGAAATATTTTATCATACTTGTGCATTAATTTTAACACACACACAAATATAATTCGGTGTGGTCCTTTGATATGTATATGCATTATTTTCTCTTAGTCTGTATATCCCGTTGAAGTAGGATAATAATGGCTCCTCCTACGTTGTTACTATTAGAATGATTATGAATCTTTGATTTTGGTAATATTACATTTTGTTAAACATTTATAAACATGTATAATGGTCAAATTATACAGATTCATATCTACTAACTGATAATTCTACTTAGGTTTTTCAAAAACTAAAACATTTAAGTAGTGTTTAAAACCCACCTACAATTCCTAGATACTCAGGTTGTGCCTAAGTCAAGATGCTCATTTGTATACAGAGACAGCACTAATAAAGAACGTGTAAGTCAGGAAATGCTGTATTTTACTCATAAATAATACATTGTACTAACACATGCTCTCAAAACACCAAAATGCCATGCCCTTACCTGGTAAATGTCATGTCTTTACCTGCTTCTGACAGCTCAACTTCCATGTGAGGATTCCATAAATAATAGGACATCAATATCATAAGGACTTAGAATTTATTTCAAGAAATTTAAAGCTCCTGGGCATGATAGTATTATTTAACATCCTGAAATAGAATGTACTTATTACATAGATCCAATATGATATATAGTAGGCACTGTGGCATTACAAAGAACTAGAATTTAGCATGTTTCTTAAAACAAATCCTTGAAGATAGGTATATAAGTGGGCAAGGTATTTCTACTCTTATTGAGAAAACTAGAAGACACATTTTTGAAAAGCAATTTTTGAAAAGCATCATGGACAACCTTTCTTCTCCAAGCCTGAAGAACAGGCTTGTAAAGAAAGCAGACAATGTGTGAGATTTTAAAATCACTTGATTCTTTAAACAGTTGATTAATCAAAGACCTTTTCCCAACATCACATGCATGTCCTTGAAGTGATTTTCCAGGAAGCAGTTCCAAATGGTGCTCAGAAGTACATGGCTTTGGTTCTTTTGGTAATGTGATCATCTGGTGGAGTCAGTTGCCTGACACAGGGAGCATATGAGAGCACTGTAGGATTTCCTGGTGCCTTCCTTGGTGTATCTGCAGCAGAGACTACAGCAGGATCCCCTGAGGTCTTTGTGTCTTTTAGCAAATCAGTGGGATGGATTTTATGACAATATTCCTTACCATTCCTGCTACAGTATTGTTAAATATGAAATATTTAGGTGTTGCTGTAGAACATCTGGTGGCTGACATAGAATAGCAGCATTATCCTGTTATATATGCATCCCTTTTGCTGGGATGGTTTGATGTACTTGCAATTGTATTTGATTTGGGTTCAAATATGATACATTACACAGGTGGTATAATTATACAATGTAGATTACAGAGATAATTCTTTTAGTGTTTGAAAGGTTGCTTCCATAAAAAATTATATAGCTTTGCCAGGAAGTTGTATCTTTCTTTAGCAGTACATAAAAAATGTGGGAGGTGAAAATTCCCAAAGTGATTCAATTTTCTGGCAGAAGAAAAATATGGTCACGGTCTGTCCTCTTGAAAATGATAATTCCATGTGTGTTTTATTTTTAAATTAAAGTATTCGGTAGCTGCATTTTGACTGGCTCATCAGAAGGCACAAATCTATTAAAATAAAACTTATACTTGTATAAGCATTCTGATAAGTTGCCATGGAAGGTTGGAAGCTGCCAATTGAAAAAGGCATTAACAGACTGGCCCATATCACCATCTACAAAAGCTTGACTTCTTAAACATTGCTATAAAATGAAGAGAAAGAGAAACAATCTATAAAGGTCTTTGCAACAAATAAAAATAATTTCTTGTTTGTAAGCGTGCTGAAATAATATGAACATATCCAGGAAAGCAAAAATCTGGTGTAACGCCTGCCTTTGTTACATGGATCACTTATCTCCAGATAATGGGGTGATTATTACTCCTACACTTGTTACTAAAAACAATAGTAGTTCTTTCTAATGATACTTATTTTTTTAACCCTGTATGATTACTTGGTAGTGTGCCAAAAGCTTGGAAACAATGTCTAGCCAATGTGAATAACTAGTTTACAGTCTCTGAAAAGGATATTTCACAAAGGTTTTATAACTACAGACATTTTCTATATCATCTTCAGCTTGAGACCCTCTTAAAAATCATCTATTAGATACTGCAACTTGCTTCAGTGTACCTTTCTTGCACTGGGTATTATCAATGTAGAAGGAAAAATACAAGCAAGAAGGAAAGAAAAATAATAGAAAAGCTAGTGAAAGAAGAACAAAAAGTGGCAAAAGTCCCCCAGAAGGTAGAGCATACAAGCCTGGAGGAAAAAAAGATAAGAAAAGAAACAGTATAAGTTAATGTATCTTAATAAAAGATAGCATACACCATCAACCGTGTTTTAGAACTGTTCATATGTCATTATGCAGCATTGCTTCAAAACCCTGCACCCAAATGACTACAGAAAGACAAATCTCTTCAAATTACCTATGTTCTCCTTGGATCTGTATTCTGGTTTCACAGTGGTGTCTCATGAAGGAAAGGAAAGAGACTGGAGCAAGAGAGACCAGTAAGCTCAGCAGGCAGTGATGGCAGACCTATAGTTATACATTGATTGTTCATGAATAAACAGATGTTTTTGTGTATAAGTAAATATCTGGAAGAAGTGCCAGAATAAGTTGTATGTCTTCTAGAGGATGAGTATTAGAGTCAATGGATGACACCATGAGAGGCACTGAGATATGGTGTGTCTCCTTCTATACTCTCTTTATATCCTAATGTTACATGTCATATGTGAGAAAATGGAATGAGAATATCTCCATAATTTCTGGTTAGGTAAATGACAAAGTGAAGTAGAAGGGGAAAGATTAAATGAAAAGCTTCCTGGTGACGGACAGGGACCAAACAATGAGATATCTTTTGTTGGTTTTGTTTGGGGAATTTGAGGGAGTATCTTTGCTATGTAACTTATACTAAAGTCAAATTAACAGTCCTCTTATCTCAGCTTTAGGAATATACCTTTAGCTAGGAGGAATATACCCATTCATTTTTGTATGTTTGTAATTTTGAATACTATTTAGATATCCAGCTGAATTCTAGAAGTTGGTGTTATTATTTTTAAGTTCAGCACTAAACTGTAGATCTAGTTTGATTTTTCGAAAACAGAAGATCAATAAAGCCATGGGCATAAGAAGTTACAGGTCATGGGATAAATTTCTCTAAGGGAGGTATTTAATACCATGTCCTGGCTTCATCTGATATGTAAAAGTTTAAGAAGTAAGGAAGAGAAGAAAGACTATGCAAACTGAAATAGTATGAGAAGACCATTATTGACAGGGGTCCCCATGAAGACATATGAAGAAAACAGTCAAGAAACTAAGTGTAATTCAGTCTATTAAATCCTGCTGATACACAGAGGAGGGTGATGTGGACAACAGTAGAGTGATAAGAACAGAACCAAAGGATGGTAAATCTTATTTTACTTGGGTAAAGAATAGGAGGAAAAAATGTAAATAAAAGACAGATGATGTCCCAAGATATTTGCTGCAAAGCAAATAATGAATTAGGCAATGAGTGGAGAATTCTAAGGAAACAGGAGTATATTTAAGACAATGATAAAATGTGCTTGAATAATGATGGAAATTAGCTGATTAAATGTAGACAATTTGGAAGAATGCCAAAATGCTAAGACAAATATGATCAAATGGAGAGAAGCTGACTGAGACCTCCTAGAGTGAGTAGTCATGAGTTTAAATTTAGGCCACCCAGAAGGTTTTGGCAATTTTTTTTTCCTTTAGTCCAGAGCCAAATAGATGCATGGTGGTATTGAGTTACTGCAGCTAGACATTTGTTTGCTTTCTGATTTATTGATTCTTCTTAGACTTTAAATAAATGATGGTTTCAGTGAGGAAAATCTTTTTTTTTTGATGAGTCAAGATTCTTATTTATATCAACAATTGGTAATATCTTATTTATTAGTATACAGCTGTTCATAATATTGTTAATATTACATGCTTATCATTATGCATTCCTTCCAATATAGGTCATTTTCATCTTCATTCATTTTTTTTTTTTTTTTAGTGAGGAAAATCTTAACACAAGCTAGATAATTTAGTGTTAATTGGCAATTCCCGATAGTTCTAAAATATTATTATGCATTTGTGACTAGTAATCACTGCATTTTAAATATGAGTTTATATGAAATATTTATTTTCAAATATATGTGTGTGTGAGTGTATATGTGTGTTTATTGAAATAGGTACAAGGACTCCTGTGGTTTACTTAGTCCCATGACCCTCAAAACTATAACTATGAAGAGAATTGTTTTTGATAGTTAAGATTGTGTTGACTTTCCTCAGTGTTTATGTTTATCAACCCAACACTCTTTTGTTAGAATTAGGTGAATGAGCTCAATGCATTTTTCAGGAGAAATTTACCCAGCACATCTCTTATTTAAAATACAGTGACATCACTTTCACTCTCTTTCTTTTTCCTCCAGTCCTCCCTTGCTATTCTCCCTTGAGCCACCCTCATGTCTTTTCCTCTTTCAAATTTATCACCACTTTTTCTTTATTATTGTTACCTACATATATATGTATGCATGTATGAATGAATACACATATAAATGCAATGTTTAACCCCATTATATATATATATATCAAAAAATCATATATATATATGATTTCAGTGCCAACCACTCTGCATTGTACAGCCAATGGTGGCAAGTCACTGGGGGAGGCTAATTTTCCTTCTCCCAACAGTCATCCATTGTCTGTAGTTTCCTGTCTATGTACAGAGTCCCCATGAATTTTTCCCCTTTCCATGTTAACATATCTGTTGATACTGACATTTCCCCAGTCTTGTTTAAGGCAATCATTTCTAGGAGAGATTGTTTCACCACAGACTTCCTAGTATTCTGGCTCTTGCACTCTGTTTTTTTCTCTAGTCTGTGATGTTCACCAAGGTATAGATACAGGTGCTATTATGTATGCTGCCTGGACAGCTTGCAAGCTCTAGTGAGAAATACCCACTGGGGATAGGTCCCCCAAAATCTGTTGAGTGTGTCCAAATGCAGTTTTTTATGATGTTCTCAATTTGCCATTGAAAGAGGTTTCTTTGATGATGATAGTACTTCCACTTATCTATTGGTCATGGAATAAGTTATAAGATGTAGTAGGAATTATGCTGGCCTAGCAAAGTGACAGGAATAGATTACATTCTAAGATCCATGATCTCACTAGTGCTTGAAAGCTTTCCAGGCAGCATATCTCTTGTCTTCTAACTCAATCATGCCTTCTATATGTTTTTATTTTAATAACACACTATTTCCCACTGTGGGGTGTTAAATTCACAAGAAGTAGCTGATCTGATAGCTCTCATTTTTAGAGTGAAGGAAATACCCCAATTGGGTCTACAATTTAAATTCTATGAGAAAATATTCCTGTTCCTATTTTCCTTCTCTGTATTTAGGACAGAGAACATGTACACTTTAATACGGAAGGAATAGCAGGGGCCTAATGGTGTGTATTCCTCAGCTCCAGTTGCCCATAGTACCACTCTGTCACCTCCTACTCTTCTTCAACCCCTCTTTCTCCAGTAGGCTGCACCATCTGGAACTCTACTTCATGAGAACATAGCAGCCTGCTCCCTTCAGAGTGCTGAATGCTGAGTGCTGATGAAAGGCTTCACGTTATAAGCATCCAGCATTTGCATTTTTTGTTCTTTCAAACATTGTAGATATCTGACTCATAATTTATGGCATATATTAAATGCAAGACTTGGGTTAATTTAAATTATTAATGAAAATATAAAATGCAAACTTTTCTGAGAAGAAATGAACGGTTAATGGAGAAATAGCCTACATCAAAGCTAAGTTTATGATTTTGACTTGTGGCTAAAATCACATAGAAAGTAAAACAGGAAATAATATTCAGAGACTGGTCTGTTCTACTCACAAACTTCTCTTTTTCTTCTTCAAATGATTAATAAAATATCATCTAAATACTTAATAGGATTTACACCCATTTCTGCCATTCTTAGGGGATTTTTACTTTTAGTATTTTTTTATGTTTATTTATTACTTCAAGTTACATCTCCATCACAGTCCCTTTCCCTCTACTCCTCCAGCCCCCCTCCCAACCTCTCCTCCTTCTCCCACCTATCCTACTTCTCTGGTGTGGGGTACCCCTACATATAAGCCCCTCTCAGTTTAGAAGTCATATGAGGGTAAGAGCTTCCTCTTGCACTGGAGGCCTATATGGCAGCTCCACTAGGGCAAAGTGTCCTAATAACAGGTAACAAAGTCTATGTTCCTGTTCCTTTCAGTCTGTTGGTTGTAGGATAGTAATCCTGTACTATATGGTTAAAATCCAGTATAAGTGGATAGATACCATGTGCATCTTTCTGGGTCTGGGTTAGCACACTCAGGATGAACTTTTCTAAATCTATCCATTTGGCAGCAAATTGCATGATTTCCTTTTTTTGATGGCTGAGTAATATTACATTGTGTAAATGTACCACAGTTTTTTTTTTTATCTATTTGTCAATTGAAGAACATGTGGATTGTTTCTAATTTCTAGCTATTACAAATAAAGCTGCTATGAACGTGGATGAAGAAATGTCCTTGTGGCTTGGTGAGGAATCTTTTGGCTATATACCCAGGAGTGGTATGGCTGAGTATTGAGGTAGAGCTATTCCACGTTTTCTAAGATATTGCCAGACTGATTTACACAGTATACAAATTTGCACTTCCCCCAACAATGGAGGATCAGCAAAACAATTCACAGATAACAAGCACCAAACATATAGTAAAGGATATGCAGTGGTTTGATTTCTCCTACATTCTCCTGTTGACTCCCTTGTGCAGTTGTTAGATGGGGACTTTGGGGAGGTAATTGATTGACTGCTTCTTATGAGGACTAAGTTACCCTTTCCCCATCTGTGCTGCGCGGAGTTACAAGAAGACTAGCTACGAAATTGTGATGATTCATTCGCCAAGCAGAACAACTGTTGCATTAGTCTTCCTGCCCTCCTAAGCTGTTAGAAATAAAATGAATAAATGTTTGCTGTCTACCAGATTCTGTTGTAGCAGCAGAAACCTAGATACCTGGATCTCAAACTTCTCACCCACTAATATTAACTATTATTATTGTTGTTATCTCCTATGGTTTTCTCTCCTGTCATTAATCTTCTCCATATATCCAAGTTTCATATGTAAAAATGAGTATAAATAAATGTTTGGTTGTATAGATGTATGTGCTAGCTTCCTTTGTATACAGAAAGTCAACGTCACATATCCTGGTTTTTGTCCCTTTTTAGACATATATGGAGAGAGAGAAAGCCTAATCCTTACATCTTCTCTTACTGAGACAAAGAGATTTCTGTTCCTTTATTGTGACTTATTGTGCCACTGTAGGGAAATGTAGTATGCTACTTAAGTAGCATGAAGTTTTGATATTAGAAATGATGATACAATTTTAAAAGCACTTGTGTGTAAGTCATTTTTCATATATACTGCTATAGAAAAATCGGAGACCATAGAACTACTGCTGCAACTTTGCTGCATTTATAATAGGTTTTTATGGAGATCTTAAAGACATTTCCAAAACAACAAGAAATTCTTGCCTCTCAGTAAAATCCAGCACCATTGTTAGCTAGTGAATGCTAAATGGCTAGGATCCACCTATCTCAGTGCCTACAGGGCTGGAGTCACAGAAGTGTGTCCCTGACAAGCTTTTCACATGAGTTCTGGGGAACTGAACTTGGGTCTTCATGCTTGGGAAGCAGTCACTTTACCCACTGAGCCATCTCACACTATATATATATATATATATATATATATATATATATATATATGTATGTATGTATGTATGTATGTATGTATGTATGTATGTATGTACGTACGTATGTTTGTATGTATGTATGTATGTATGTATGTACGTATGTTTGTATGTATGTATGTATATATATATACATATATACATATATGTATATATTCTGCTTTTAGAGTTCATATGCAAGTGTGAACACTACATTTTTTCCATTTAATATTTACCTGAAGTCATGCATTTTTAGGGTCACTCCCTGAATGTCAGATCTATACTCTTCATAAATTGAGTTCATGTAAAAGATTAAATATGTCAGAAAATTCCACTTTATAGCTTTTCCCTGACAGAATTTTAATCTAAGTGAATCTAGAATTAATATGCTGTTGTGAATGGAGCTCATGTTTGGTTCAGAGGCTAGAGTATAAGTCAGGGAAGACGATGGAAACCAGAGCAAATGAGATATGCAAGTGTCCAAAAGCACACGCACCATGAGCCCCTTTGTGACAAAAACACCTGAGTTAGTCAACTCATAGGATAAAACACTCTAACACCTCAGTCCTTGATCACATGGCTCATTGTTTTTGAACAGCAAAGCAAGACATCACAGTAGGACTCACGTGATAGTACCCAGCAGTTCATCTGATCCCAGAAGCAAAGAGGAAGAGGAAGGGCCTGGGGCATGCTCCAATGACTTACTTCTTACAACAAGGCCCCATCTCTGAAAGTTCCCACCGCCTCCCAAGAGTCCACTATGCTATGACTCCATCAATAACATTTCTGTTGGTGAATAGAAACACTCAGGAACCAACCTCCAAAGGACTCCACCTCTGAGGATTGGTGCACTGAGAACGACATTCATGAGCCTTTGGGACCATTTCATGTTCCAATTACAGCAGCTTCCTAACTGTTCCCAGTCTTGAGAAATAAGAGCTGGGGGTGTCACATACATCACTCATATAAGCTGGAAAAAGGACATTACCACAACTACCAGCAGGACTACATATGATTTTTATTGTAGGAAGATAAAGTCAGGAAATAAACACAGTCCCAAATTCCATGCAGTTTTACTTACTGCTAACAACGATGTAATTTAAAAATCCATTTTTTTTTTGCAAAATTCATTTTCTTTTCTCTTCTGAAACTATGAAAAGTTGTTTGTTATAATGTAATTATATTTTAGGACAGGCCCATGAATTACTTATGATAATGGTGTGACTTCTGGTGTTTAAGCACAAATGAAATATTCAGGAGTTAGCTACTGCTAAAGGTTAGACTGTAGGGATTGTAAAGTTACAAATAGAAAAAAACATGTTTCCTTTGACTTTCTCAATCCTTCCATCCCCACACATAAATAATTGAAACTTACAGTCACGTGTGTTGACACATGACTGCAATCCTAGTACTAGGAAAACTGAAGCAGGAGGATCAGAATGTCAACACAAACCTGGGATGCAAAGAAAGACCTATCTCAAGATGAAAAACAAAATCAACATGATCTCTTAGACTGGTGGGGACCAGGTTTTTGTCATAAATGAGATTCTAGATTCTATCTGTAAAACAGAAAATGCACTCATTTGGTTTGGTTGAATACATTAAGACAAGCTTTAAAATGTCATCCTGACATCATCTCACATCTGGTACAAGAATTAAATCATTTCATTACTAAAAGAAATAATGTACCTTACAGGGAGCTGAGAAGATAAATTAATGATGCATTTATGCATTATTTTGGATATTGTGCTCAATAAAACAAATTGTGATTTCTCCTTTGAAGTTTGTTTCTAGTCTCTAGAATGTTATGTAAATTAAATCAATTCTAAATATCAGTACTCTTTGTGATGTTCAAATGTGATTCCTGGGGAAAAAAAAAAACAGAAATATCTTCACTGAAAAATACTTAGATTTTTTTAAAGCACAACAGATAAGAACTTGAAGATAATTTGGCATTGGTTCAGAAAATCAGAACAAAGGGTATATAACAAAAACATACATACCAATGAAGTCAGTTCTATGGCAAGTTGGGATTCAGTCTGAAAACTATGATAGTTTTTTAGCAATCCATGAGTTATATCACCAAACAATGCACCTGCCCTGATTTTATCATTTGAGTCCATTTGAGCATCTCAATGACAGCTTCAAAACTCTGCAAAACTCATTCTCCAAAGGGTAAAATCATAAACTTTAATTAATATAAATTAACAACTGTTAAAAGACTCATTTAGTGAATCTAGTAACAAGGGACTCAGATGTCAGAATTGATTCAAATGATATTGTTTAGGACTCTGCATTATCTATAAGACAAATCTAATTGCATCACCAGAAGGAAGGATCATCTACAATGCAATAGACTGGTAGCATTCACATTGGGATCAATTCCTACCATTTAAATGGTATCTCTTAAAAAAACAAAACAAAAGAGCCACAAGAAAAAAAAACCACTAAATATTCCAACCATACAAATAAATTCATAGCCGGGCGGTGGTGGCGCACGCCTTTAATCCCAGCACTTGGGAGGCAGAGGCAGGCGGATCTTTGTGAGTTCGAGGCCAGCCTGGTCTACAAAGTGAGTCCAGGACAGCCAGAGATATTCAGAGAAACCCTGTCTCGAAAAACCAAAAAAAAAAAACAAAAACAAATAAATTCGTAAGTTCCAGCCTAGAAGATCAGAGGGTCCTCAGTGCATCCAATAGACCATCCAACATTCTACTAAAAGAGCCTCTGCCAATCAGCCTGCCTTTCCTTTATTTTTTCTTTCCATTCTCCTCATCTAACTTCTCATCAACTTCCAAGTTTTTAGATATAGTTCCAAGTTTTGAATTATTCTTCCTGAGAATGCCAGTGTAATATGGTCAAACCTATCCAACAAAGACTTTGTTACTAAACAGTAATTCTATCTCTTAGAATTAAAACATCTTGGTGTCACTTGGCAATTTCTGGAGCTGCTGTGTCTTATTTATTTGAAAGAAATGTTGTATCTGTGTCAGATAGGGTCAATTGACTTTGATCTCAAAAAAGGTAGGCAAGAAGAAAGTTCTTAAAGTTCTGAAATGCATTCCTCTGACAACAGAGAGCTGGGAATCATCTTACATGACAGTTTAAGATGTGACTTGCATCACCTTCAATAAACTTTTTCTTCTTCCTCAGAACAAAAATTCCACATTGTTGGGGGAGGTGATCGACACACCTAAGAAGCAGCATTTATTCAGCTTCTTTGCAGCTCAGGGAAGTGGTAACCAGTCACACGGATAGAAACAACTGCTTCAGGACAATTTCATAAACTGCAAGTTGAAAAGTTAAGAACAATCTGGCCAGGAAATAATTTTTTGTTGAAATTCAACAACAACAAAAAAGTTGGGACTTCACTAAAAGGGTTAGAACAGCCATCCCAACCCTAGACAGTTTACCACTGAACTCCATGTAAAGAATAAAGATAAAAATGAAAAAATAAAACTTTCCATTGTTTAAGACAATGATCTTTGTTCATATGCATAAGCTGAATGCAATTTCTGACTGATCCAGGCCTATATTTCTGTGTCACCAAGTCGTCCACTTATCATGACTCATAAAACACTTTTTAGAATAGAAACTCTTATTCTGGAGTGAAGAGAACCGAATGTAAGAAATTAACAGATGGCAGGGTAAATGGCAGATTCTTGGAACAGAAACCCAGTCTAACTTGGCTCTGCTGCAGTTGCACATAAGTGTTCTGACTCCCTCACAGGAGGGCTGGCCAGTTTCCCCTTTGTCATTGGCTCAACCCTTGGTCCAAAGCAGAATTTGATGTTCTACTATGTTCAGCATTTGAGAACAAAATTCCAGCTAAGAATTCAATAAATGCTTTCTGTAGGGTTTTCAGCTTCACATAATTTCTTCCCGCTCCCAACTTTCAACCAAGGATCTTTGTCAGATCAAGGGGTCCACATGCTGAGGGTGCTCTGCTGCTCCCTCTCACCCTCTGCTGAATCATCTTTTACTTTTTTAAAGATTTATTTATTATATATCCAATGTTCTGTCTGCATGTAGGCCTGCAGGTCAGAAGATGGCACCAAATCTCATTACAGATGGTTGTGAGCCACCATGTGGTTGCTGGGAATTGAACTCAGGACCTCTGGAAGAGCAGCCAGCAAATGTGCTCTTAACCTCTGAGCCATCTCTCCAGCCCTTGCTGAATCATCTTGATTCACTTTCCAGACTTGATTTTAGTGTGTGTGTGTGTGTGTGTGTGTGTGTGTGTGTGTATTTTTCAACATGGTTCACTAAGACAGAAACTCTCTACACTCAGGCAGTCTCATATTCTTATATAACATTACAGGCTGAGATTTCACTGTTGCTATTATTATAAGTTGTTTAAGAGCTAGATGCTTGCTTACAATTTGAATGTAGACTGGATATTATGTATTGAGTCCACCTGATGGTGGTTATACCTATTATTTCTGTTCTATCTGGAATTGTTGCTAAATAACAAGGATATTTTGCAAGGCTACACTGTGGTAATATTTTATGTTGTATCAGAAAGCATATACTCTCTACTTGTCTCTTTTGCTAGGCTGCTACTGCCTGATAATCATTGCATCACTAAATCCATTTTCATTAAAAGTCAAAAAGTATTCTTATTTAACCAATTTATATTCATTATTTAGACTCTATATCATATCATTTGGTAAATTTGAAGAAGTGTTCAAAATGGAAAGGTAAATTAAATACTTCATTCTTCTTACTTATACTTATCAAATTGTGGCTAAATACTGGGTATTTAACATGCAGGAGGAATAAAAGAAATTGGTCTCACAGAAATGGAAGAGTAAAGTGGTGGATACTCTAGAGGCTAGGGAGAGTAGGGGAAACTAGATCAATACATACTGAGCTACAGCTTGCACTAGCAAGAAGTCCTCTGGTGCAATTAGGTTAGCTCACTAACAAGACTGTAAATAGTAAATGATTATACAAAATAAAGAGCTCTATTTTCACTAAAAGCAAATGCTAAATGTTTATAGAGCTAATTAAGCTTAACCCATTCAAATATTACATGAGGTATAAAGGAAACATAAATTCATATAGTATACCATAAATGCATACAGATTTTTTTGTTTTGTTTTCTGTAATAGGGACAAATTTCACCGAAAAAGAGAAAAACTAAAAACGTAATGCCTACTAGTGGGCCAGTGAGTTGACTCAATGGATACAGATGTCATTGTCAAGCCTGATGAACTGTGCTTGATCCCTGGAATCCAAATGGTGAAAACTTACAGATCTGGACCCTGTAAGTTTTCTGCAGACTTTCCAAAGTTCCCCTCCTCTGGCAAAATAAAAATAAACAAATGAAACCAAAAGTGATCAGGAAAATTTTCACAACATCTGTTCTTCCTTTACATGTCTCATTCCAGGCCCACACACACAAATCAAATTGTGATACCAGAGACTGATGACGTAATAACAACAAGGGGGAACACAAGTTAAACATCCAAACACTCAAGAACGTCTACATGTTTCTGTTATTTATTAAAGAAGTGGATAGGTACAGAGCTATGTGGTTAAACAGAAGAACGAAAACGAAACTTTGTTAGCAAATATATTTATTAATAACTATAAACCTAACAACTAACCCCGATAATAATTATAAGCACCTATTACCTAACAACTAATCCTAGCAATAATTATAAACACTTATTACCTAACAACTAACCCTAACTCTTTAAAAAGATAGTCTCTGGGGCAGGTCCTCAGGCATAGATCCTTTAGGGCACTTGGCCAACAGTCTTTCTTCAGGAACGCCTCAGACTCGGGTCCTTCAGGGTAATTGGATATTGCAATTCTATGACAGCTTCACTTTAAGGGCTTGATGCCTTCTTCTCTCTGGGCACCTCAGCTGACCGTAGACCAACTTGGGCAGTTTGTCTCAGCCAACTCAGCTCTGCCGCAGTTGTCAGGGATGGATCAGTCAGCCACGGTTCTATTCAGGCCACCATTTGGACTAGTCGAACCCCTTAGGGTAGGTGCTGCCATAGGATTTAGGCCTTAGATTTGTGGCCTTTCCAGGACTTTCTCTGCTTGCTTGCTTGCTTCTATCCACCTCAGGGCCAAAGCTGTTCTCCCGCAACCATATTTTTACAGCTCAGTTTGAGGTCTGCAATTCAGTCAGTCTGTTTTTTCTCTGCAAGATAGAACATGCCATTTCATATAGTCTTTAGCACAGGTGCCCTGGTCTCCACCCCCACATCCTTAAACAGGGTCTTGTCTCTCCCAGTTTCACTTGGCTTCAGCCTAATCTGGGCTCTGATCATTTCATAGCAGCTTAAAGCAAATCAAAGCTGGTAACCCATTTTTTAGTCCATATGCTGCCATGCCAGGTGCGCAGAGGTGCCAAGCTGATCTTCATGTCCCCTTTAAGAGACTGTCCTTCAGAAGCATCCACATATTCACTAAATCTAACTCCCATTAAAGAAGAGGGATAATTTAATGATAGTAAGTGAGAGTTTGCATGGTTTTAGTTCAGATTTTTCTTAGTCTTTCACGCATGGAGGCATTCCTTTCCTCTGGGTGTAGTCTGGGATATTTTTTCCTATGAAGGTGTCCGATTTAGGGATAGAATTGCCTGTACACTACCACCTTCATAGGGAAAAGCTGAATATTTTAGGCTTCTATTTTCTGGCACAACTGTTAAATTCTGCTAATGGAATGAGAAAGAGTTCTTGAACAAATTGTTGTGCTGTACTAAATCAACATCACATGAACAAAATCAGAAAGTAAAAAGAAATTACCCTCTATATTAGCAACGTTTGTACTGCTGTGATAAAACACCATGATCAAGTAACCAACAGAAGAAAGAAGCTGTTTGGGCTTATGGATAAAGGGTTAAGGTCCATAATGACAAAGTCAACATGGCAGTACGCAAAAGACATTGTGACTAGAGCTGGAAACTGAGAGCTCACATTTCATACCACAAAAATAAAAAAGAAAGAAAAAACTTGCAATCATGCCTGGCTTTGTAATGTCAAAGTGGTGTAACATATTTCCTTCACAGGCCACACCTCTTAATCCTCCCAAAACAGCACCAGGAACTGAGGATCAAGTATCCACATTATCTTAGCCTGTGGGGGACCTTTTCACTCAAACTACCTCATCTTCTATGCTAGTTAGCTTTCAGTTACTGTAATAAACACTGTGATCAAAACAACTTAGGATATAAAAAGGTTTATTTAAACTCTAAGTATATATCCCATCATTGAGGGGAGTCAGGACCAGAGTTCAAGCAAGAGCTAAAGCAGAACCAGAGTAATATTAATTACTGCTTTACTTTCTGGCTTATGCTCAACTATATTTCCTACACCCCAAACAACCTGCCTAGAGATATTACTTTCCACAGTCTATCATCTGGGTCCTTCCATGTTTATCATCATCTATCACGATACCTCTCACAGACAATACCACTAGCAGTATGATTATGGAAATTCTTCAGTGGAGGTTTACTCTCTTCCTGGTGACCCTAGATTTCTGTCTAATTGACAATAAGACCCAATCAACTCATCCTTTGTCAACTTGACACATAAACATATCCCTGTTACACCATAATTTTTCTTTCTTGTTTTTCCTCATATTCTGGATTAGCTTCGTAATATAAAATACAGCACAATTTTAAAAGTCCCACAGTCTCTAAAACTTCTAACGGTATATTAGTTCAAACCTCATTACTTTGGGGTCCTATAAATTGGGCAGAGGGAAAGGGGTCACACAAATTCTTATTCCAAAAAGGAAGTACCAGAGCATAGGAGCATAAATAAAATCATATCATAGTAAAACCTAAAATCCATCTGTGTAAATGTCTGAACTCTAGGACTCACTACTGATTGTCTGAGGTTCTAAGGACTTACGTTGCTCATTTTCTCTGGCTTTGCTATCTACACCACACAGATCCACAGGCTAGCTCCACTCTGTGCCTACCATAGTCATTTTCTTTTCTTTTTCTTTTTTCTTTCTTTTCTTTGTGCTTCTTTATTTCATTTCATTTTTGGAAGAGAGGAGAAAGCAAGCTAGGGCACACTCACAAATCTCAGCTTCTGATCTAATATTAAAATCCCCTGAAAACAATGAATACATTGTTTATTTGAGCAACTCATGTATGTAAGCGTAACCTGTTTCATTCTATTTCAGTCATTACAATTTTAAGGACTATTTCTTTAAAATTGTTTCAGCTTCACAGTAAAAATGAGAAGTTATGTAGATGTCCCACCCACTTTTGCCCAAATTACATGTCTAGCTTCTCTCAGTGTCAGCCACCTCCTCAGAGTGCTGTATTTGTCACTCCCACTAAGCCCAATATTTGCACATCATTACTGCCCAAGACTCAGCTTTCTTGAGAACCCACTTCTAATGCTATGCTTTCTGGGGATTAGATAAATATATAATAAGATGACACACATCCACCGTTACAGCATCATGCAGCTTGTTTTCACTGCCCTAGACACACCATATGCAAATATTTTTATTTTTGCTCTAGTTTTCAACATAGGGTTAGGTATGTTTCTTTACTGATCTTGAACTTTTGTGTTCTCCTCCCTCAGTTCCAGAATAGCTGTGGTTATTGACACTTACCACATCACCCAATTTATTCACTTTTAAAATAGTAAGTCCCTCTAGCTGATAGGAAGTCTTCGGGAAGCTGTTGAATCTTATTTGAAATATGAACAGTAGTCTCTGATAACTGGTTTGACTTTTAGTAAAAAACATTATGTCAAGATTATATAATTTCTTCCCAAAGCTTGGAGTTAGATTTTTTTTTTCTGTTTAGAATCTATGCTTTTGGCTTGGATTCTTGTTTTACAGACAATATTTAGATTACACAGTCTACTGTCAGCAATCCCTGTTACATCTGACCATAAGTAATTGTTGGTATTCAGTTCAAGGAACAGACTTAAGACTTCTGTGTCTTTTTCAAATCAAAACCATCATGAGTTCCAGCAATTCCCCTGCTCTTCCACTATTTATTCAAAATCAGACCTTCAACATCATTTCATAATTTTAGCTATCTTCCTTCTGCTCTTTCATTTAACTCAGAATAAACCATTGTTTGACTGAGATATCAGTAATAGCAGCGATCTGATTATAGTTCCCTCATATCGGTGGTTTTCTATCTTTCTAATGCTGCAACACTTTAATGCAGTTCCTCGTGTTGTGATTTCCCCCACCAATAAAATGATTTTGTTACTATTTCATAACTACAATTTTCCTACCATTATGTGTCGTAATGTAAATATCTGATAAATATCTGATATATGACCTCCAAAGATGTCACAAACCGCAAATTGAGAAGAACTGCTGCTTTATGCAGTTCTTTTCATTTTATTATAGTAAATACTGGCGCATCAAATTGTCCTATTTTATATTCTTTTGCAATTATTTTACTTTAAGTTTTTTTTTTTTTTTTGGTTTTTCGAGACAGGGTTTCTCTGTTTAACAGCTCTGGCTGTCCTGGAATCGCTTTGTAGACCAGGCTGGCCTCAAACTCGCAAAGATCCGCCTGCCTCTGCCTCCCAAGTGCTGGGATTAAAGGCGTGCGCCACCACTGCCCGGCTTTTACTTTAAGTTTTAAGTCAAAGGAATTATTTAACCAATAAGTGTATTCTTTTATTTTAATAACATAACTTTAACTTTTATTGTCTGTGTGTCACATTTCTGGGCACAGTTGAGCCTCAAGTAAAAGTCAACTTTACTTAGTGGGGAAGAGAATGGGTGTTCTGCAACTAACTATACAATACCACTTAACTATGAAATATTTTTCTGCTTGCAATTACAGCCAAGGAATTTAGTTAATATCACTAATGTTGCCCTGTCTTCAGTAAAATTTTTATTTGACTTTACTTTCTTCATTTTTAGTTACAGTAAAATTATGCTCCATTGTAAACCACAGTTCCCTATGTCTTTTCCCTCTTACCTGGGGTGCATACACACGTGCATACACTCATACAAACATAAATACTGTAAATCCTGTTTTCAGTAATTACTTAATTGAACTATTCCAAAAACTTTATTATAATGTTATAATTTTATCTATAGTAAAAACATTGAATACACATATTTCTGTTTCCATATATATATATTAATTCTACAATTTACATGGATATTACAAGTTAAAGAAATCCTCCCCTACTTTTTTTACTCTTTAAAATTTTAAATATTTTTCTTTTAAAAATATTAGTTCTTATAATTTAAATACAACATTTCTTCCTCCCATTCCTCCCTCCAAACCCTGCCATATACTCCTTTCTGGTCTCCTTCAATCCTGGCCTCTTTGGGTTTTTGTTTATTTGTTTCTTTACTAATTGTTATTATGTGCATATATGTATATGTATATATTCCAAAATATAACGTGTTCAGTCTATGCAATGTTATTTATATGTATGTTTTCAGAGCTGACTGTTTGACACTGGACAGTTGGTGCAGTCTTCCCTGTGCCCCTTTCTCATTTCTAGCCTTATTCAGTCACCAATAATCCTTTGTCTAGAGCTGAGTTCTCACCTGCTTCTCTCCATCCAGTTTGACAAGTTCATGGGTGTCATTCTTGTTGAGCTTATGTTTGGCAGTCATGTTTGAAAGTCTCTATGATTCTAGCACCTAACATTGCTGTGGAGACACAATTTCACAACACACTCCCTGATCCTCTCACACTTACAATCTCTCAGACTCTTCTTCTATAATTCTTCCTGAGCCTTAGGTACAGTAATGTTTTGTAGATGTATCCATTGGAAACTGGGCTATACAAGTCTGCATTTTAGTTGGTTGTGGTTCCTGTGATGGTCTCTCTCCATTGCAAAGAAAGTTTCTCTTGATGAGGGGTGATGACTGTATTCCTCTGTGGGCATAAAGACAAATGTTTATAGATTATTGCAAGGTATTACACTGGTTTAGTAAAATAGTTTCTTTAGATTCTCTTCCAATAACCATGACTTAACTAAAATTGAGGAGTTAGCTAGTTTCTAGTACCTGGCATGGTTTTCCTCTTGTTGACCAAGTCTTAAGTCCAAATAGAGAGTTATTGGTTACCTACAAGGTAGGTGTGCCATTACTGTACCCATAGAGTTACCATGTCACGATGGTGGTTCACAGGCAATATTGATGGGTGAGACTACTGGTTGTCTTCATTCTTTGGAGCTTGCCTGGCATGTTCTGGTATCATGAAAATAAGTCCTCAGGGAGAGAGATATCAGGCCAGCTTCAGTTCAGGGGTCTTTGGGCACTGTTTCTAAAGGGCATGGTGTGTTCAGCCAAGGACCAGAATGGGAAATCAGTGGATGGAAAATTGCCAAGGGGGGAGCATCATCAGATGTGATGTAATAAGTTGTGAAAGATTCTGCTGAAGGCAAACCAGAATGGTAAAATAGAAAAGAATAAAGGGTAGAATGAAGATCAGGTATCAATGTGGAGAAGTCTTTTTTTGTGTGTAGGGGGGTTTATTGTATATTATTTTATTTATTTATTTATTTATTTTATTTATTACTTCAGGTTACATCTCCATCATAGTATCCTCTTTCCACCCCTCCATGTCCCTCCCTCCCACCCTCTACCCCCTCTCCCTTCCATCCCACTGCACTGGAGTGGAGTGTCCCTACATAACAGTCCCCCACCCCAGTTCAGCAGTCATATGAGGGCCAAGAGCCTCCACATACACTGGGGGCCTACAAGGCAGTACCACTAGAACAAAGTGTTTCATTGACAGATAACAAAGTCTATGTTCATGTTCCTTTTGGTGCATTGGTTGTAGTATAGATATCCTGTACTATATGGCTAAAATTCATCTATAAGTGAATAGATGCCATGTGCATCCTTCTGGGTCTGGGTTCGCTCACTCAGGATGAGCTTTTCTAGTTCCATCCATTTGGCTGCAAATTGCATGATTTCGTTGTTTCTGATAGCTGAGTAGTATTCCATTGTGTAGATGTACCACAGGTTTTTTTTTTTAATCCATCCCTCGGTTGAGGGACATCTGGGTTGTTTTCAGTTTCTAGCTATTACAAATAAGGCTGCTATGAACATAGATGAGGAAACTTCCTTGTGATTCGATGAGGAATCATTTGGATGTATACCTAGAAGTGGTATGGCTGGGTACCGGGGCAGAGCTATTCCAAGTTTTCTAAGATATAGCCCAACTGATTTCCATAGTGGTTGCACAAGCCTGCACTCCCACCAGCAATGGAGGAGGGTTCACATTTCTCCACATCCTTGCCAGCATGTGCTGTCATATGAGCTTTTGATCTTAGCCATTCTGACAGATGTGAGGTAGCATCTCATATTTCCCTAAATTTGAGTACTTGCAAAGGTAAACAAGCATTTGCAGAGGTAAACAAGTCAAATGTCAAGGCAAAGATGACAAGAGTTTTTAGAGAATTCCATTGTAAATAAACACATATTAAGTGTCTTTAAATAAGACCTACTAAGTAACCACATAGCAATCTGACCAAGCCTAGGGTAAAGAGTAGAAATAACCACATGTTTCAGATCTCCTTCCTTAATGGCAATCTTTGTGAATCTGTCTTAGAAACCTCAGTTCTGTCTATGCAAGATGTTATACAGTGATTAATAATGCAGAAATCTTGAGTTAGATTTATTTTAAAATTATCTTTTCAGTTCTTACTGCATTGTTGTTGAATTGCTCACTGTCTACAATTCTCATTTTCCATCTGTAAAATGGAAATAATAAAATTTACAGCATAGAGTTTAGCATGATTAAGTAAACCAATTCATTGAAAATTTATATGTACTATGAAAATTTAGATAAGAACTTTTTCCTTCCTCCTTTATTTCCTTTGAATTTTTGAGCCTTTTGGGGAAGCAATCCTGGCCTGAATCTTGCTGTGTAGCCCTTGCTGTCCAGGAATTAGAGCTCATCCAGCTTCAGTCTCTCAAGTGCTGTGATTTTAGATATACATCTCCATCCACAATTTAGAGGTGCCAATTTTCTGTTGGAACAATGACTTTGAATAATAAATGATTATTCAAACATGATTTTATTAAAAGTTTGAATATATTTGTGTATGGCAATTAGTGTTCCTCCTGGATTAAGGTATGCCCTCAGGGCAAGAGAGAGGAAGTAGGTACTTAAGTCTTGAGAAACTCAAGAAGGCTTCAAGACTAAAGCATCTCAAAAAGGCACAAGACCCTCCCTGAGGTCACAGAAGCAACAAAATATTGTCTGGGAACTGGATACATATTCATGGAACTGTCTTCAGGTTGGGCAAGGAGCTCTATGGCTACAACTTTCTTGAGCCTTCAACCATGCTGGCATTAGCTTTTTGGTGAAGCATTTGCCTTGAGTCACCCATGTTACAGTAAGTAACCACCTGTGAACTCATTGGTTCCCCAAGTTATAATTAGATAAAATGGTTTCTTTGGTTTGTTGCTGGTGTCTGATCTGGAATTGTCAAATACTTGTTTATGTCTCCAAAGAAAAAAATCAGAATGTTTTTAAAGTAAATTAATTCATTTGAGGAGAGAAAGAAGAGAAAGTGTTGGTGTTTGATAATCAATAAATAAATTATAACATTTGAAAAAGAGACATCATGAGAATAGTGTTGGTAGACCAAGACCTTCTACCATGGTTAGAGTCAGTACATCACCAAGGCCTTGTATCAGGAGTAGCTAAACTCTGAATGTAGTTACTTTCTACTATTTCCCTGGTTGAAACATAAAACACTGTACTTTTGAAGAATTTAACATAGAATGGGAGAAATATTTTAAAGGCACCATTCACTACTATCTGGCAAGTATAATGATAACAGCTAAAGCAATGTTACAGTGTCATGGCCTTCTGTAGAGAGCCTACACAAAAGATAATCAAGTAATTTGTTAAAATATTGAATGAGGTGAGTTACCACTTAAATCATATTGTAAAACACTAGCATGCTAACAGAGCTTCTTATCCAAAGCATCCTTTCTAGATTATTTAGAAAGATTCTGATTTTCAATAGACCCTTAAATGCCATTTAATCATAAAGTTGGCATTTTAAAAAGTCTAGTCTGTCGACAAAAAGCTTCTTGATTCTATACTGTAGGATGAGGTTGTCCATAGTGTACTGCAGCAACCCTCATCAAGAAGGACTTGTTTGTCTTTGGAACCACTGTGCCCATTTGCTGCAGCGTGGAGTCTGCCTACATCAGAACACTTGCCTCATGCCACAACAAAAGCAGTTTATATTCTGCTATTACTTTTTCTGACTGTTAACCTTATTAACTCATTTCTTGTACTTTTTCTAGTCTTACATGAGAGGTAAGGGAAATGGGGAAATTCCATGTTCACCTATTAGATTTTCAACCGAGAAAGGTATAATAAATAGAGGTTGTGATAAATGTTCAGGAATCACACACGCAGTATGAACTGTCTATGAGAAGTAAAGAGGGAATAATGGGATGGAGAGCTAGCAAACAAAGGCCCTGACACACAGTATTGGAATATGCAGAAAATATTAACATTGATATAAGTAAATAAGCACAAGAGATTAGCCATAACCTACAGTGGGACAGGAAGATGAAGGATGTAATGATGAATCTATGTGATAAAAACAAAGTTATTTTTTTCATGGATGATGAGAATCTCTTAAAAATAGATAACATGGGAAACATTCTGAATTTTATATTCCTGAGTACATATGGGTGTGTTTGTGCGAAAAGAGTCTCCCTCTTTATCGACCTTTCACATATTTTATTAATGCTGTTTTCCTTCTTATAGTGAATGGAATTGAGAAATTTATTAAAATGTAAATTGTGACTACTATCTAAAAAAAAAACCCTGTATTTACATGTACGTGTGGATTTATGCTTTCAGGTCATATTCAAATGTTCATAATTTGCATTTGTTTTGCAGAGTGAAGCACTGTATATACATGAATATATGTATATATATATATATATATGTGTGTGTGTGTGTGTGTGTGTGTGTGTGGGTGTGTGGGTGTGTGGGTGTGTGTGTGTGTGTGTGTGTGTGTGTGTTACCCAACACTTTTAGAAGATATCATCAAAATTTTCCAAATATATTTTTTAGGCATAAGTGTAAATGAGAGCTGGAGAGTAGCATTGTTTTCAAGTTGGTGCTTTACCTGAGTCAGGTACTATATTCAATCCACACGCCACAAACTACCCCTCCTCTCCCCTAAGGAGAAAAGCATATGATGAACTGAAAAAAATCATTGAATAAAATAAGTCATACGTTTTCACAAAAGTTTTGAAAAGGATCAAGGCAAACTTTTGGAAATAAAGTGTACACTAGCTAAAATGTATGTGTTGGTTCTAGCTAGGAAGCAGCAGGCTATGTTAGACTATCATTTCCCTTTCAAACTAGAAAACATAGACACATTACAAACAGTATTTTATATATTTATATATCAAAAATGTGGAGAAATCAGAAAGCCAAGATAAATTTAAATTTTAATGAGGAAAGAGGAAGTCTGTGATGAGCAGATGTCTACTGGCTGTTTTCTTCCCTAATGGCATCATCAGTGATGGGTTCAAGTCAAAGATCAATTGATTCTGTAGCCCTTACTGTGGCTTCTATTCATTCTTGCCACCTGGTTTTCATACTTTTTGTAATTACTTCCCCTGAGTATGGGATGAGTTATGCCATGAAACTTACCAAGTCAGACTGACATGGTATGTCTTTTCATTAGGGTTTTTTAAAAAGTTATTTCTCTTTGGCTTGACTTGCTAATAACTCACAAGAAAAGTTGCTTTTACCTGAGTCATTGATGTAGACAGAATGATTTGTTTAGAGACCAAATCTTGTAGGATGTCATGTGAGTTAGTTTAAAAGTGGATCCATTTGCCAGTCAGTCTTCTAATGATACAACCATCAGTGGTGTGTTAAGGTTTTAATGCAAAATCATGAAAGGACCTTTAGGCAGAGAAACCAGAGTGAATGATTCTCATGCTTTTGATTCATTCATGTATGACACAATTTTGTTTGCTTAAATGTTAGATTGTAGAATAACGTATTATGTACCACAAGATAACTCCTGAAAAAGCCAATTTATTAAGAAAACAATGACCCTCAAGATGCAAATAATTTATGAATTTCAAAAGAACTGAGACTAATATTATGGAATTAAAAATCAATTTGGAGGCACAATTATAACCTAAGAACTCAAGGTTCTCACCAACAGCAATTTATAGAAGTATTTAGAAAATCACAGTCGCATGTATCACTTGAACAACATTGTCGAAGAGACACAGAATATCCTTTGTCATAAAACAAGTCATAAGGATCTAATACATTAGAGAATATGCTCTTTTAAGATTGAAATTAAGTTAAATGTTGCTAACAAAGATGATTCATAAAATCTTCAAATATTTAGAGACTGGACAACATACATAAAAATAAATATATAAATATCAAAAGAAATTTATGAAATACTTTGAACTACACAAAGATGACATTTAAGATTAATTACATCTCCTGCAATTTTAAGACTAATCTCTTTCAGAAAATATATAATGGAAACATTAGAATTAAGATGATTAGGCAAAGTTTCAAAATGTCTCTACATGTTTTTAAAACTAACCTGAAATAGGGAAAGTTTTCTTACAGAATTTAAAACTGTAATCAAAATTATTTCTTCTTTGGACTAGCCAGTTCAGGAACATACATGTGGGATACAGGGTAAAGAAACAGTAAAGGAAATGTGGGAAATAACACTGATGGAGTGATGTTATACATTCTAAATGTTAATTAATTGGTCCTGCTTGCTGCCTGTTACTTTGTTTTCTTTTTTTTAATAATTTATTTTTTATTTCTTCAAGTTACATCTCAATCACAATCCCTTCACTACTCGCCCCTCCTGTCCCACCCTTCCACCCTCTTCCCTCAACACCCCCATCCTCTACTTTTTTTTTTTTTTTTTTTTTTTTTTTTTTTTTTTTTTTTTTTT
>CAJQZJ010034368.1:2180610-2218062 GCA_907164525.1 Lophiomys imhausi
TTTTTTTTTTTTTTTTTTTTTTTTTTTTTTTTTTTTTTTAGTTTAAGGTATATCTTTTCCCCCCAACAGCTACCCCTTTCAGTCCAACAAATGGTTCTTTCTCTTATAACAATAAATACAATACAAAACAACAGAAATAAATAGGCCACAATTATGAGAGTTATATGGCTTAGCATACATTCCCAATGTCCAGCCCATATGTATTTGGCACTTGACTTCAACATTCTACTATCTCACCATCTCCATGAGTTTAAAGTTCTATATCTAACTCAGCTTTCATACTAACTTGCCTCACAATTTTAAAAACATCTTCTTAGATCCATAACACTCTCTTGATTCCTAAACAACTCAAAATTTAACTATGAGACTCTAGCTATCTATTCTTCAACTACCTCAGAGACCTGAGAGGGATAAATATATCTGATTATATTGGAAGTGCAGGGCTCGCAGCTTCCAAAACTAAGAAATGACATACCAGTGGCTGCCTGGACAGTTCCTATTGTCTCTCCATACACTACAGCATCAATCTTCAGCTGTTTCTCTGTTTCTCTGACAGACATTATTTGTAGAGCAGGAATTATGAAGGACTTACCTACCCTGTCTTGGCAGAGCTAGGCTGTCGACTTACCTGCTTCCAAGTTTTGTCCTTTTTGGACAGTATTCTGTCTACAGTTGAAGCAAGGGGTTTTTCTTGCCAAGAGATAGGCTTGCCACTAATTCAACCATGTCCCACTGGAGATTCTTTGATCCTCATCTTCTACTTGGAGTAGAATAGGGGGTGCTGTCAGGAGCTGACAGGTCTCAATATCAAAAAATCTTAAGTTAAGAAAACATCTTTGAATGCCATATTCTGCAGATCTCTTGAGGTTTTTGAAGATGCCCTATCTATCTCTTATGTTACTTTGCTTTCTAATCGTTGTCTCTGAATTGTTGAATAAATGCTGATGCCTGAGATTGGGCACTATAATCCATAGTCCCAGAGAGGCTAAATAACAAGGAGGGGTATTGGGGAGAAGCATTGATCTCCCTAGGAAGAGGAAATAGAATAAATTTTGTAGGTGGATTGCGGGCAGGTGGACATGAGAAGAGGGAAATGGGGGGGGGCAAGGAAAAAGTAAGAGGAGGGAAGACTGCAATTGGGGGGGGCAATTGGAGGACACTGTAGAAACCTAGTGCAATGGAAACTTCCTGTAGCCTACAATGGGGACTCTAGCAAGGACTCCTAGTAATGGAGGATACAGAGTCTGAATGGGCCATCTGCAACCAGGCACGCTTTCCAGTGATGGGTCTAACATGAGGCCCATGCCATATGTGTTATTGTTGAGTAGCTTGAGATTTTTGTAGGACTCATAACAATGGGAGTGAGGGTGTCTCTGACTCTTTTGCTTGCTCTTAGAATCATTTTCCTTCTACTGATTTGCTTTGCCTAGCCTAGCCTTGATATTAGGGTTTTTGCCTTGTTTTATTGCATCTTGTTATGCTATATTCTGTTGATATCACTGAGAGATTTGCTCTTTACTAAAAGGCAAGAGGGGAAGAAAGGGGAAGTTGTGTGGGGGATCAGGAAGAGTGGAGGGAAGGGAAACTGAGGTTGGGATGTAATGTATATGAAAAGAGTAAATGAAAAAAAGGAAGGAAAAAGGAAATGTGGACATTTCATATGAGAGAGAGGGTATAGAACACTAATGAATATATGCTAGGAAAATAAAGGAGAAGAAAATTAAATTATAAAACTGAAATAATTAAATTACACAAATGCAATAATCAATAACATATCAGCCACAGTGAAATAAACATAAAAATGAAATGATTTCATCTCTGGCATGGTGCATCAAAATAGAATAAGTGAGGTAAAAATAGAGTTGTTAGGAAATGTGGAAAGCATATTATAGAGACACTACCCAGTTAAACATGGTGAAGAGAAAATGCAAATTGCATATACCACAATTAAGTCATCAAAACTATCTAAATAAAAAACATCTGAAATATAAAGGAGAGTATTATTCAGTTGCAGAGCATGGTTCAATTGGAATCAGCAGCTTAAAAATCTCTCACAAAGGAAAGCAGTTCTACTACTGGACTGGATAAAACTTCAGAGAGTAAATAATGATACTGTTCACATTATGAACAAGAAAAAGAAAAGTAAGCAAGCTTCAGCTGGGCCCCTAAGAATTTCCTGGCCAGGATATGAAAAGTACACCAGAAGTACAGAGATGAAAGTACTATAATTAAATCTCAGTCAGAAACACAAATGTTAATCCTCAGACAGAGGAGTAGTTGACACCGCAGGAAGTTTAAAAACTCTTCCACTATGGAAATCAGTCAGGTGATTCTTAGAAATTTTGGAATAGATCTACCTCAAGACCCGGCCATACCACTTCTGGGTATACATCCAAATGATTCCTCACCAAATCACAAGGACGTCTCCTCATCTATGGTGATAGCAGCCTTATTTGTAATAGCTAGAAACTGGAAACAACCCAGATGTCCCTCAAACGAGGACTGCATTAAAAAACTGTGGTACATCTACACAATGGAATACTACTCAGCCATCAGAAACAACTAAATCATGCAATGTGCAGCCAAATGGATGGAACTAGAGAAGCTCATCCTGAGTGAACTAACCCAGACTCAGAAAGATGCACATGACATCTATTCACTTATAATCATATTTTAGCCATATGGTACAGGACAACTATACTACAGCCAATGCATCAAAGGGAACAGGAACATAGACTTTGTTTCCTGTCCATGAGACACTTCTCCCTAGTGGTGCTGCCTTTTAGGCCCCCAGTGTATGAGGAGGCTCTTGGCCCTCATATGACTGCTGAACTGGACTGGGAACTGATAGGTAGAGACATTCTGGAGGAGGGGGATGGAAGGGATAGGGGGTAGAGGGTGGGTCTGGGAGGGGTTGAAAGAGGGTACTGTGATGGAGATGTAACCTGAAGTAATAAATAAAAAATAAAAACTCTTAATGTGTTATAGGCATGTTAGATTTAATTACAGGTATATGCTTATTAATATTAGAATATTGAAAAATACATAAAACTGATGTTTTCACATTTTATGGTGAGAAATCTGAATGAACTAATTATAAATAATTAAATTGTTTAGTGAATATTTGAACCAAAACACTCAGCAATTTCAGTTACCTTTCTATCTACAGAAAGAAAAATGAGAATATAACTTAAAAGAAAATCAACATTTATACTCACAATCAAATTGGTTTAGTACTGATGGTTAAATCTAAGAAAATATGTATAAAATGTTTACAGATAAAATAATTACAGGCAAACTTTGAAAAAGCAATATATAGATATTTGTCAGTGTGTGTGTTATACACATCAAAGGATAAATACAAAAAGGTAAAGAGGAAAATGAATTGAACAGGGAAGTCAAACTGCTAAGGAAAGTTCTTAAACTTAATATAAATTAGGGAATTGGAAATTAAAATAGTATTTGGCTACCATTTAGTCATTGTGGTTGCTGAGTCTTCAAGGTCTGGCAAAGAGAAAGATGTGGTTCAAAGAAATGCTTGCTCTTTCTTTGAAGCTTTGTAGACTTATGTAAATATTATAGAGAATTTATTGATATTACCTAGTAAAGATGAAGGAGTTTTATGTCCTATAAATCAGTAGTAGTGTATAAAACCAAAGAGATACTTGCCAGGGTGCAGAAGACAGAAGCCATCATGATAAATGTATAATGTCAAAACTGGAAGACACTCAAGTGTCTACCACATGCTAATGTCATAGTGGGTAAACTGTTGTATGTTCATTAGCCTACCAGTATGTAGTAAATGCTGTGAATAGCCAACAGTCTAATTTGCCAACTACATGACCCCATAGAAACATAATATTTAAGTATAAACAACAACGATAAAGATGAACTACATGTATCAATACAAAGGAGTCATTCCCTAGGTGAAAAAAAATTCTTCTGATTATCAAATTTGCATACAAATTTTTGTTTAGATTTTATTTACTTTAACTTCACATATGTAATATTCTTGTTAGATTAAAAATTAGTTGAAGAATTTAAATTTTAATATCTCATAATGAGATTATTGGCATTTACCCATCTTACACTAAGTCTGTCACATGTTTCAAATTAGGAAAAAAATCATCAACTGGCATGCTCATTATATGCAGCTAATTAAAGTCAGGACTAATATTAAATAGAGCAATCCCAAGACTAGGGTTTGTTCTTTATTCACTGCCTCCTGTTCATACAAATGACTTGATTGAGTGGGAGGGGGGGGGAAGTTAATGCTGTTGCTTTCGAAGCTCTTTAGATTTCTTTTCTTTGTTCAATGTGTTAATTTTATTTAAATTATGGCTTTTTTAAACTATCCTATATATTCTTGAACAATCGGTAGTAATGATTTAAAAATCCATGCTGGCCAGGTACTTGTCCTTTTCCTTTTGTGCTAATAATATATTATTTTAAAAAGATAACAAATGGACACTTGCCTGTTAAAAGGTATCTGGTGATATTTGAGGGTGTGTGGTTTTCTCTTTCTCTCTCTCTCTCTCTCTCTCTCTCTCTCTCTCTCTCTCTCTTTCTCTCTCTCTCTCGTTTGTTGTGTGCTGTGTTTTGTTTTTCCAGACAGGATCTTTCCCTGTAGCCCTGACTATCCTGAAATTTGCCCTGTAAACCAGACTGGCCTCCAACTCACAGAGATCCACCTGCCTCTGCCTCCTGAGTACTGAAATTGAAGGCATGAAGAAACACCATCTTCTGGCATATTGGTAATTTTTATTAAAGATTCACACAATATTTTTCTTTTGTATGTTTTTAACTGAAATAATCATATCTCTTCCCATCCTCCCTGCAGACCCTCCCAATTGCCTTCTCTCAATCTCCTCCTGAGTCCTCCAACTCTCAAGTTGATCGATCACCTCTTTTTCTTTGGTCATTGCTGCTACATGTACTGTTATATGTATTAACTCATATGCACAAGTATATGAAAACAAACTTCTCAGTTTGTTTTGGATGTTTACATGATTATGACTTCAGCTCTGACCAGTCTGCAATGGACAATCAAGAAGAGAGCTCCCCCCCCACCCCCAGCCCAGGGGAGACTAAATTATTCTCCCCGTACTCATTATTTGCCTGCGGTTCTTTACCTAGGGGTGGGAACTTAGTGTTTTCACTTTCCACCGTGCCATGTCCATTTATATTATAATTGCTATAGACTTGTTCATACAACCATTTCTATGTAATCACCTACCTTATGGTATTCTCGTACTTACAGTCTTTCTCTCCACCATCCTTGATGTTCTCTGAACCCTGGCTGCATGGACAGTGATATAATTTATCAATTAGGGCTAGGCTTCCTGCGATCTGTTGTTCTCTGCACTGTGTCCAGTTGTGGTTTTTGTGATGGTTTGTTTCCATTTGGTGTAAAGAGAGACTTCTTTGATGAGAGGTTGTAGTTCCACTTCTTTGTGGTATTAGAATAAAATTTAATATAATTAAAATTTGTGCTGTTCAAGTAAAGGGACAGTGGTAGATCCTTTCCTTTCTTTTATTTCTTCATGCAGTTTAATCATGTTTCCTTTCCACCCCCAGCTTCTCCTAAGTGTTCCCCTCCTCCCTATCCATAAAACTTCCTGTTCTTACCCCCATCAAGATAAAACAGAACTTAAAAAACATCAAAACAAAAATAATTTAAAAAACAGTAGGACAAAAAAATGCCAAAACAAAACAAAATGAAACAATAAGCCCATACATAGAAAATAAAATCATGAAGTTCATTTTGTGTTGGCCAACTGCTGCTGGGGATGGAGCCTGCTCAGAATATGATTGACTTACCCAGGGGCATTCTATTTGAGGAAATTGGCTTTCCTTTTGCCAGCAGGAATCAATTGCAAATAGTTTCTTGATTAGGGGTTGGATTCCATGTCTACTTCTCTCAGTGTTGGGACCTTGTCTGTCTTGAACATGTAAGGTCCT
This sequence comes from Lophiomys imhausi, assembly GCA_907164525.1. Classification (NCBI taxonomy): domain Eukaryota; kingdom Metazoa; phylum Chordata; class Mammalia; order Rodentia; family Muridae; genus Lophiomys; species Lophiomys imhausi. The sequence goes on from CAJQZJ010034368.1 coordinate 2,186,572, forward strand.
ATATGGACTGCCACTGTCTATGTGAGTAGATTATCTCCTAATGTCCATGCTATTACTAGCCCAAGGTAAATATCTAGGTTTTCACTAGTGGAATTAATTTTCCTTTGTTAAAAGGGGCTTAAGTCCACTTAGACAGCTATTCATTAACCAACAGATGAGTGCCATTTATTGTAACTTTATGTATTTCTTGTTGTCCTGGTCATTGTTGTGGTTCATAGGTGTTGTATCTGAGTAGGGTTGTTTAATCACCTCCCTCTCTTGGCAGTAAGATTATGTGATAAAACCTGAAGGAATCGTGTAACTTTATATTTACCTAAAATTTTATGTAATGCATATATGTGTATATGTGTATGTGTGTGTATATATATATATATGAGTATGTATGTATGTATGTATTAATAGAAGTTAATCCACTCAAGGTGACATTGCTTTCTACAAGAATCACAGATGACAAAAACTCTAGGACCAGGCATAATTTTGAATTCAAACCCCTTTGAATGACTTGTCAGGGTAGTCCCAGTGATGCCTCTAAAACAATATAAGCTGTTGATGGAGCCCTGGGTAGCCTCCTGGGGTTAAGGGTGAAACCCTGTTTCTGTAAATATGTCACAAATAGGACACATGTCTAGGATGATTCAAACTGCATATGATGTGAAATATTTTTTGCTGGAGTTTGTCCTCTGTGGTACAATTTTCATGTGTGCATGTGTGCGTGCGTGCGTGCGTGCGTGCATGCGTGTGTGTTTGAAAATATTTTGTCTTAATAATTCTTTTTTAAATAAATAAATTTACTTATTTGTTGCTTCAGGTTACATCTCCATCCTATTGTACTCTTTCCCCCCTTTCCAGCCCGCCCTGCCACCCTCTACCCCCTAACCCTTGCATCCCACTCCTCTGGAGTGGAGTGTCCCTACATAACAGTCCCTCACCCAGTTCAGAAGTCATATGAGGCCCAAGAGCCTCCTCATACACTGGGGGCCTACAAGGCAGTACCACCAGTGAAAAGTGTCTCATTGCCAGGGAGAGAAAACTAAAAAACAAACAAACAAAAGTCTATATCCATGTTCCCTTTGGTGCGTTGGTTGTAGTATAGATATCCTGTACTATATAGCTAAAATCCTACTATAAGTGAATAGATGCCATGTGCATCCTTCTGAGTCTGGGTTAGCTTACTCAGGATGAGCTTCTCTAGTTCCATCCTTTTAGCTGCAAATTACATAATTTCATTGTTTCTGATAGGTGAGTAATATTCTATTGTGTAGATGTACCACAGTTTTTTAATCCATTCTTCAGTTGAGGGACATCTGGGTTGTTTCCAGTTTCTAGCTGTTACAAATAAGGCTGCTATGAACATAGATGAGGAAACTTCCTTATAATTACTTGAGGAGTCATTTGGGTGTATACCCAAAGGCGGTATGCCTGGGTCCCGAGGCAGAGCTATTCCAAGTTTTCTAAGATATCGCCATAGTGACCTCCATAGTGATTGCACAAGCCTGCACTCCCACCAGCAATGGAGTAGGGTACCCCTTTCACCACACCCTCGCCAGCATGTGCTGTCATTTGAGCTTTTGATCTTAGCCATTCTGAGAGGTGTGAGATGGAATCTTAGAGTTGCCTTGAGTTGCATTTCTCTGATAATTAAGGATGCTGAGCATTTCTTCAAGTGTCTCTCAGCCTTTAGGAATTCCTCCTTTGTGAATTCTCAGTTTAGCTCTGTTTCCCATCTTTTGATTGGATTATTTGGTTTCTTGGTGTTTAACTTCTTGAGTTCTTTATAAATTTTGGATATTAGACCTCTATTGGAACTGGGATTGGTGAAGATTTTTTCCCAATCTGTAGATTGCCGTTTTGTTGGAACGACATTGTCTTTTGCCTTACAGAAGCTTTTCAGCTTCATGAGGTCCCATTTATTGATTGTTGGTCTTAGATCCTGAGCTGTTGGTATTCTGTTCAGAAAGTTGTCACCTGTGCCAATGAGTCCGAGGCTTTTCCCCACTTTCTCTTCTAATAGATTTAGTGTCAGGCTTTATGTTAAGGTCTTTGATCCATTTGGACTTAAGTTTTGTGCAAGGTGATAAATATGGGTTTAATTTCATTCTTTTACATTCTACATCCAGTTGGACCAACACCATTTGTTGAAGATGCTGTCCTTTTTCCATTGTATGGTTTTGGCTTCCTTGTCAAAAATTAAGTGACCATAGGTGTGTGGGTTCATTTCTGTTTCTTCAATTCGAATCCATTGATCCACTGGTCTGTTTCTATACCAATACTATACTGTTTTTATTACTATTGCTCTGTAGTACAGCTTGAAATCTGGGGTGATGATACCTCCAGATGTTTTGTTATTGTACAGGACTGATTTAGCTACCTGGGTTTTTTTTAATCCATATAAAGTTGAGAATTGTTTTTTTCCAGGCCTATAAAGAATTGTGGTGGCATTTTGATAGGAATTGCATTTATTCTGTATATTGCTTTTTGCAGAATGTCCATTTTTATTATGTTGACCCTACCTATCCATGAGCATGGAAGACCTTTCCATCACAATCTTCCTTTCTTTCTCCCTCTCTTCCTTCCTTCCTTCTGTTCTTCCTACTTGCTTTGTAGGTAACATGGTCTATCCTGGAAAATTATTGTGTAAATTCAGTACCTATTGGATGGAATGCTGCAAATGTAAATCTCTATAAGGTCAATATTACAGAATACAATTTATTTGTGAAGTTTCTTCACACTGTAGAAAACAAACAAACCCCATCCCTTTCTCCTTTTAGTGGCTTCTAATTTTTTATGTTAAACAGTCTTTATCAATCGACATTAAGTTTTGTATTTTTAATAATATTCTCAAATAAAATCCAAACACATCTTTTATGAATATCACAAAAATTATTACAAAGTATCATTTCCTTACAAAGATAGTATCATTTTAACTTTTATGTATTTGGCAGTGAATTTTGTTTTGTTGAAACTATTATGCCTAAAGTTGTGTTTTAAATTTTAGTTACTATGCTCAAGAGATCTATAAAGCAAAAATCACTTTAAATTATAATTTCCACTTTCCCAAGGCCAGAAAACTTCCTGGAATTATAGAGACTGTTGTTTATGTAAGATAACAATCTATGAATTTTCACTTTTGTAAACAAGGATGGTTGTACCAACTGCACAGGACTTGCTTGACCACACTTAGGCAGGAAGCACACAGACAGGAAGTACATCAAGATGTATGCTTGCCCTGATTGGACAAAGGACACTTAGCCTTGTGAGTTTTGCCTTTATAAGTACCTGACAAACGTAACTTGCAGCTATTCTCTGGGAATTCTGGGTATGGATCTGGCCAGTGTCTCTCATCCTGGACAGTATTTAATAAAGCCTACTTCATAATTGGCTGAACAACTGTGGTCACATTCTCACCTAGTGGAACTTAACAGAATATTCTGAAACCTTAAACCCAAAATCTGCACCCATTTGGGAAGACTAGGGAAAAATGCCACCACCTGTGAGAAGCTTTCTGTTGTTATTTTCACAGTTCCTCTATGTATAATACTCGCGATACATTTTTATGTCATTTTTTATTGCACAGATTCCCAGGAGAAAGGGAATTAATTACCGAAGTTTTGTTTTGTTAACAAAAACCAATGAAAGTAATATATTATTTTTAATTAAGAATATGTTTGAGCCTGGCGTTGGTGGCGCACGCCTTTAATCCCAGCATTCGGGAGGCAGAGACAGGCGGATCTCTGTGAGTTCGAGGCCAGCCTGGTCTACAAAGTGAGTCCAGGACAGCCAGGCTGTTACACAGAGAAACCCTGTCTTGAAAAACCATAAAAAAAAGAATATGTTTGAAAAAATTGAGAATGAAAGCAAAGACTGAATTTAAAAATTTATACTGTAACCTATAGTATAATATATTTCACAAATCTTGAATAAAAAAATCAAGAACTAAAATGAACACAAACACACGTGTTCAAACACTTAAAAAACAATAAAACAATCCTTAACCTATCACACTAACTTCCCAATATGTTACCATTTTAAAGGAACTCACTACTCTTTTGATACATTTGATGAGACTTTTAAAATCGGAGATTGTAAAAATGGGAAGATCCTTTGAATCATCAAATACAAACTAAATATAAAATTGAACAGATACAAATCAGCAGGTAGCAAAATCTATTGTAGGATCTGGAGAGATTGCTTAGCAGTTAAGTAAATGTACTGTTCTTCCACAAGACTCTGGTCCCGAGCACTAATATTAGGCATCTTACAACCACCACTGCAGCTCCAGAAGTCTGATTCCCTCTTCTGGCCTCTGCAGTCATTTGTACATATGCACACCTAATACACACACACACACACACACACACACACACACACACACTCACACACACATATGCACATACACACGCATGCACACACACACACACATAACTAGAAATAAAATAGTTTTAGAATACTATTTTAATATAAACATGATGGTGCATGCCTTTAGTCCTAGCACTTAGGAAGTAGAAGCAGGTAAGTCTGTGTGAGTAGGAGGTCAGCCTGATCTGCATAGTGACTTCCAGGACAGCTAGACTGTGAGACATTGTATTAAACTTAGTTTCTATTTTAAGTATTTTTATGGAGAAGAGAGCAAATGATGTTTAACTTCATTTCAGGTCCAGTAACACTTTATGACACAATGTCTGTTGAAAGCTGACTTATTTAATGTTATTTAATACCATCCAGGTCTCATGATGGTTCCTCAGAAGGTAAGTTTAATTCACTTTCATCATTGTTATTGAGATCTTTATCTTTATTGGCTGTTATCTTTTCCTATTATGCCTCTACTTAGCCTTCCGTGCAACTCATTTCACAGTTAGGAAGCAAAAGTAAGTTAGGCTTTGCAGCTCTGTGCCTTATTCTTTGCATAGCATTTCAAGTGTGTGTGTGTGTGTGTGTGTGTGTGTGTGTGTGTGTGTGTGTGTGTTTGCGTGTGTATGTGTGTGTGTCTGTGTCTATGTGTGTATGTGTGTGTGTCTGTATGTCTGTGTGTGTCTGTGTGTGTCTCTGTGTGTATATATGTGTGTGTATGTCTGTGTGTGTATGTGTGTGTTGTGTGTGTGTGTGTATGTGTGTGTTGTGTGTGTGTGTATGTGTGTGTGTGGTGTGTGTGTATGTGTGTGTCTGTGTGTGTGGTGTGTGTGTGTGTATGTGTGTGTGTGTGCATGTCTGTGTGTCTATGTGTGTCTGTGTGTCTTTTTTGTGTGTCTGTGCTTATGTGTGTATGTGTGCATGTCTATGTGTGTGTATCTGTGTGTCTGTCTGTCTCTCTGTGTGTGTGCACCCATGCATGCACATTCATATGTTTCTTCGTTTTGTAAAGTATATTTCTTACTATCAGTGAATATGAGAAGGGAATGGAGGACAGAGACCAGCATGAAGCTGCCACCCAGTGTGAGTTAGATGAGAAGAGATGGGAGGGCTATGAGGAGAAGCAGACAATATGAGCAATGTGTAGAAGGATGGGAATTGAACATAAAAGGGATTTAGATAGACATAGGTAGATGGCACAGGTACCTGAATCCTTAAAGGGAAAATAGATGGGGAAAGACTCACAACAAAGTAAAAGAAATTATTTTAAATTCTGAGCCCCTGACTTTTACTCTAGGATTTTATTTATAGCTTGCTCTGGGAGCAAGAACTTCTAGCGACCTACATTACAGTCCGAGTTGGCCTAGAATTCCTATTCTCCACAGAGGGATCCTACTCTGCTCCACTTCATTATTGGTTCAAGTTACAGAATTTTGCCAAAGAAATCATGAGATTCATTCCATAAGAATCAAAAGAGAGAGTGTGAACAATCTATTAATAGCTAAATTTTAGGATGATGTCTATAGTTTAAAAGCAAATCAGTTTTTTTTTTTTTTTTGCAAATCAGTTTTTTAGCTCATCATCTAGACCTGTTGCTGCTTAAATACTTGCTACCTATATTATTTAAACAAATTGGCCTGACTTTTTCTCAAAATCCTCGTCGTTCATGCCTTCTTCCTGTTTTTATCCTGTGGTTTTTCCCTTGTAAAATTCCTGTAGGAATTTGACAAAAGAGAGGAATTTGAATAATGATTTTAATTGGGATTTGAATCAGGTACCTTATATCTAGCTTGTAGAATAAAAAGAATTCAGCCATTTAAGGCAAAATATAGGATCATCAAATGGCTATAAGCTTTATTTTCTTAGAATCTCTGAAGTCAAAGAATGATTATTTCTCCTCCTCCTCCTCCTCCTCCTCCTCCTCCTCCTCCTCCTCTTCTCAATGTAGAAAATGGATGAGAATCAGAGATGCTGGACTGTTCAACACAGGAGCTTGGTAATCATCATTATTGGATTAGACGAGGCCACTTAAATACAAATTCAAACACAATCACAACTGAGGTTGTGCTTTAGTGCAGGGAAGGGTGATGTCTTGTAAGTATAAGACTGCAAGCAAAAGGTTATTGTGTAATTCAAATATTGTTTTCTTCCCTCCCCACCATATCTGGTTTCAATCCTTTCTCTGAGAATCTCCTGTATCAATGTTGTGGAAACACTGCTCCCTAATTGTCCCTAATATGCCAAGGAAGCAGCTTACAGCCAGCCACTGAGCAGGGGAGTGTATAGGGTTGGGCTTACTGCCCTCCAGGGAAAGAGGAGTTGAAGGAAAAAGCAGGGGTTTCAGCCACAGGAAGAGGTGCAGGAGACATCAGGAGAGGGCCAGCTGAAGTGGGAAAGCCACAAAATGCAAATATCTCTGGGATTTACACTGAGAAGAAGCCAGATTAACTTAATGGGATAAAAATAGAATAATAGCTTCTCAGTTATTGTATTGGGAAGTTCTTTAACAAATAATATAAAAGAGTCTCAATTATTTGGGTGATAGCTAGGTTAAGAGAAAAACTGAAAAACAAACACAATTATATAAATTTACTCCAACATAAGGTAAATTTCCAAGAGTTTAACAACATAACATGTGCAACAAGATCCGTACAAAGCATGAGCTCCAAACCCTGGTATGTGAATTTATAGAACCTCTTCATATATAACTTTTCTTGAGGGATTATGATGAGATCTTTGAATGAACAAAAATAAAAAATAGAAGTTGTACTTCTTTCTAACATTGCTACACACACTAGATCTGCATTTCTACTGTCTGGTTTTTCACATACAATTGCTTTGTTCTCACTAACTACTAACTGACGTACAATGCTCTTGTCACATTTTTGATTATTGTTTTTGAATGTGGTAATCCTGAGAGATATTTTAAGATACTTGGTTAGATTTCTCCATGTTTAAAGATTTAGAAAAGGAAAAAGGCTCTAAAAGGTAGCATGTAACAATGGCAGTTTGCAAATTTACTATTATTAGATGATACTTTTTTTAAACTATTTTTGTTTGTTTTAAGAGTTAGAGAGGGGAATAAAACTGAATCTACCTTAAGGCTTTTCAATGTAAATTCTCCCATTAAGTTTGTAATCTTCTGATCTGTCTATAGGAATTTTATCTCAGTAATCATTTTCCTAACCTATGCTTGAGTGTAGCTATGGAATTAGATTCTAACATCACACTAAAACTGTGGCTCTGCCTTAAAAATATATCACCAGCCATTTGTTGTAGAGCAGGGATTATGAAGGACTTACCTACCCTGTCTTGGCAGAGTTAGGCTGTCGACTTCCCTGCTACCAAATTTTGTCCTTTTTGGACAGCAGTCTGTCTGCAGTTGGTGCAAGGGTTTTTTTCATGCCAAGAGATAGGCTTGCCATTAATTCAACCATCTTACAGTGGAGGTTCTTCAATGCTTTTCTTCTACTTGGAGTAGAATAGGGGGGTGCTGTCAGGCGCTGATATGTCTCGATATCAAAAAAATCTTGATTTAAGATAACATCTTTGAATGCCATATTCTGAAGATCTCTAGGGGTTTTTGAAGATGCCCTATCCATCTCTTGTATTTAGATAAGCAAATGTTGCTTGTCTCTTAGCAACTTGATTACTGGATAGTTTAGAGAATATCTGTGATAGACTGTCATAGTAGCTAACAAAGTGACATGAATAGGGAGGGGTTTGTTACTGAGATGTAACTTGAAGAAAAAAAAATAAAGTATTTAATAAAAAAAATAAAGTTGAAGAGATGCCCCCAAAAAAAATATATCACCAGCAACAATGAAACATGTTTTGCATTTAACTATTCAAAAGGATAAGTATGTTCATGAAATATTTGACCCCAAGTAAGAAAGCCTGTTACTCAGCATATTTTAGGGGTGACTTATTCACAGGACAGTCTTCTGAGGAAACAATTCAAGGAGATGTCCTGGTCCTACTTACCCTGTTTATTCGCAGACTTGCTTTATGCATTATGACAACAGGAGCTGAATAGATGAGTCTGGGAGAGGATAGTGTGATTATAGTGACTCCTCTATTACTTTCCTTCCTTGGTCCACCATTTTCTACAAGGCTGAATTAAAGTGTCTAGGGCACCTTGATGTGCCTTTCCAAAATGCTTCCAGTATTGCTGGTTGGTAGAGCAAAGTGCACATGACACAGTTCCCAGCGGAGTCAAGTTACATTCCTTTATTTGTCCACTAAATTTCCTTCTTTTCTTAAATGACACAGGACAAAGGCATGGTACTTATCTGAAACATGACAGGGAGCTAATGGAAATGGTAGTGGGGTAGCAGTTAACCGGTTAGCAGAGCATCAGCTCTTGTAAGTAACTGTATGTTTATTTGTGTCAAGCCCAGTATCAATAACATACCACTATTTTGTTGTCTGAGCTGAGATATTTCAAGAACAGAATGTGTGCTAAATAATTTTTTTAATTTATTTTTTATTTGTTCAGGTTACATCTCAGTCACATTCCCTTCCCTACTCCCGACTTCTGTCCCACTCTTCCACCCTCTTCCCCCTAACCCCCCCCCATCCTCTATCCTTTTTTTTTTCTTTAGTCTAGCATAGATCTTTTCCCCCCCAACAGCTCCCCCCTTCAGTCCAACAAATGGTTCTCTCTCCTATAACAATAAATACAATACAAAACAACAGAAGCAAATAGGACACAATTATGAGGGTAATATGGCTTACCATACATTCCGAATGTCCAGTCTATATGTGTCTGGCCCCTGATTTTAACATTCTATCTAACCATCTCCATGAGTTTACAGTTCTATATCTAACTCAGCTTTTATACTAACTTGCATCACAATTTTAAAAACATTTTCTTAGATACAGAACACCCTCTTGATTCCTAAACAAATCAAAATTTAACTATGAGACTCTAGCTATCTATTCTTCAACCACCTCAGAGACCTGAGAGGGATAAATATATCTGATTATATAGGAAGTACAGGGCCCACAGCTTCCAAAACTAAGAAATGACATACCAGTGGCTGCCTGGACAGTTCCCATTCTCTCTCCATACATTACAGTGTCAATCTTCAGCCATTTGGCCCTGTTTCTCTGACAGACATAGATTGTAGAGCAGGAATTATGAAGAACTTGCCTACCCTGTCTTGGCAGAGCTAGGCTGTCGACTTACCTGCTTCCAAGTTTTGTCCTTTTTGGACAGCAGTCTGTCTACATTTGAAGCAAGGGGTTTTTCTTGCCAAGAGATAGGCTTGCCACTAATTCAACAATCTCACACCAGAGATTCTTTGATGCTCATCTTCTACTTGGAGTAGAATAGGGGGTGCTGTCAGGAGCTGACATGTCTCGATATCAAAAAAATCTTAATTTAAGAAAACATCTTTGAATGCCACATTCTGCAGGTCTCTTGGGGTTTTTGAAGACGCCCTATCTATCTCTTATATTTAGATAAGCAAATGTTGCTTGTCTATTAACAACTTGATTTCTGAGTAGCTTAGAAAATAACTTGATAGATTGTCATAGTAACTAACAAAATGACACGCTTGCATGATTATGAGTTTGCATTTCTTAATTATCCTAAACAATATATGACAGTTGGTATCAAAAGGCCAAAACGTCACATTTCATTTTTAAGCATTACTAGGTGCACTACTTTTAAGAAGCGTTACCCTTAATTTTGTATTACTATACAAAGATCAATACCAATGTTGCCAAATATTCTCTTAATTTTGTATCAATATACAAAGATCATTACTTATGTAGCCCAATACAATCTTAATTTTGCATCAATATACAAGGGTTTATACCATTGTGGCCAGGTATAATCTTAAATTTGTATCAATATACAAAGATCAATACCGATGTTGTCCACTACCATCTTAATTTTGCATTATTAGACTATGATCAATACTAATTTAGCCAAATATAATATTAATTTTGTATCAATATACAAAGGTATAAGGGCATATTCAATAATCTGTCATTTTTTCTTGATCTTTCCTATACTATGTCTATGTCCCATTTTTCTCAAGTCTATTCACTCCTACATGAGAGAGAAAGAAGGATATAGAAAAGAAAAAGAGAGAAGTCCCTGGGTCTAACCTCCGAAACCCATTTAACAAGACCATTTAACAGCTTGTAGTCTCTTCCCCTAAATAACAAAAATTTCTGTTATCAATCAAATAACCAAAGGGAGGGGAGAACACCCTCCCCAACTTTTGGGCATGGGACGTCGCTCTCTTAAAATGACTTCCTGCTGATTTGGGACGTAGTAAACCTGTTTGGGACCCAAATAAGAATAGAAAAATGGTTTCAAATATTAATAGAATCGTTTGATATTCAGTCCTTTTGTGCTCACTTATTTAGATATGCTAAGAAGTTTGTAGAGAGAAGCTGATCTTCAAGGCTTTACTGAAGTTCTGGCTGTGGCAGTCTTTGGAGCTGAATGATCTTAGCGATTTTTAGTTGTTGTGGTTATAGACTTTTGAGGAAACAGCTATTGAGGAAGTCTGCAAGGCTGGATCGTCTGGGCCAGTCGTATTCTTTGGCGTCTGATCTGTTTTCTGCTGAGGTTTCCATTGTCCAGTTGTCCCTGGATTCCTTGAATGGGTGCTTTAAATCTCCTGGAAAGATAAGAACAGAGCCCTGCCCTAATTCTAACTCTGGGGCAATTACCTTTTTTTGGGGGGGGAGGGGTCAGGTAATATTTTTCCTGGAGCAAATTTGGTTTTTTGACAATATATAAAGTATTATCTTTCAATCTGGATTAAAGAAGAAATTATTTTGTTATTTTGGAGCTAAACAAACCATTAGTGTATATATTTTGAGATCTCAAAGGGCAATTTGTTTGCATTGAGCATGCCTTTTGTAAGTAGCTTTTAAACTTAAATCCTTCCAAATCCTATGTGCCTGTCTCTGCATTCTAAGTATTGGGATCAAAGACCTATGGTTCCCAAGTGAAGGGATTAAAGATGTGCTCCCCCACCCCTGGATCGAATTTTTTCTCTATTTAGAGCTTGTTTTTTATCAGGCTTTCCTTGAGCTCTGAGATCTGCCTGTTTCTGTCTCTAGTGTGTTGGGATTAAGGGTGTATTCTTCTCAAATGATGGGATTAAGGGTGTGCACCATTATCACCCTGTTCCTTGTAGCTCTAGAATTTATAAGACAAGTAACTCTATAGTGCTCCTCCTGTCTCTGCTGAATTTAAAGGCATGGGCTAACACCACACATTTCATGTATTTTACCTTAGCTCTAAGTTTTGTTGACCCTTGCAGGTTTATAAAACCAGGTTGAACAGCTGTAAACTTTAATTTATTTACAGTGTTTTAAACCTGTTACCTGCTTTTTTTAATTACTAAATTTATTTATTTGTTCCCTCAGGTTACATCTCCATCATATTGTCCTCTTCCCGCCCCCTTCCCAGCCCCGCCCTCCCATTCTCTACCCCCTAACCCTTCCATCTTGCTCCTCTGGAGTGGGGCGTCCCTATAACAGTCCCTCGCCCCAGTTCAGAAGTCATATGAGGGACAAGAGCCTCTTCATACACTCGGGGCCTACAAGGCAGTACCACCAGTGAGAAGTGTCTCATTGCTAGGGAGGAAAAACTAAAAAACAGACTAACAAACAAATAAACCAACAGAAACAAACAACAACAACAAAAAGGAAAGAAAAAAGAAAAAAAAAGTCTATGCCCATGTTCCCTTTGATATGTTGGTTGTAGTACAGATATCCTGTACTATATAGTTAAATCCTACTATAAGTGAATAGATGCCATGTGCATCCTTCTGAGTCTGGGTTAGCTCACTCAGGATGAGCTTCTCTAGTTCCATCCATTTGGCTGCAAATTGCATAATTTCATTGTTTCTGATAGCTGAGTAATATTCCATTGTATAGAGGTACCACAGTTTTTAATCCATTCTTCAACTGAGGGACATCTAGGTTTTTTCCAGTTTCTATCTATTATGAATAAGGCTGCTATGAACATAGAAGAGGAGACTTCCTTACGATTCTGTGAGGAGTCATTTGGAAGTATACCCAGAAGTGGTATGGCTGGGTCCTGAGGCAAAGGTATTCCACGATTTCTAAGACATGGCTACACTGACTTCCTTAGTGGTTGCACAAGCCTGCACTCCCACCAGCAATGGAGGAGGGTTCCCCTTTCTCCACACCCTCGCCAGCATGTGCTGTCATTTGAGCTTTTGATCTTAGCCATTCTGAGAGGTGTGAGATGGAATCTCAGAGTCATCTTGAGATGCATTTCTCTGATGATTAAGGATGTGGAGCATTTCTTCAAGTGTCTCTCGGCCATTAGGGATTCCTCCTTTGTGAATTCTCTATTTAGCTCTGTCCCCCATTTTTTGATTGATTATTTGCTTTCTTGGCATTTAATTTCTTGAGTTCTTTGTAGATTTTGGATATTAGCCCTCTGTCAGATTTGGGGTTGGTGAAGATTTTCTCCCAGTCTGTAGGCTGCCGTTTTGTTCGAATGACCGTGTCTTTTGCCTCACAGAAGCTTTTCAGCTTCATGAGGTCCCATTTATTTATTGTTGGTCTCAGGTCCTGAGCTGTTCGTATTCTGTTCGGGAAGTTGTAACCTGTGCCAATGAGTTCGAGGGTTTTTCCCACTTTTTCTTCTAGTAGATTTAGTGTCACCTGCCTTGTGTTAAGGTCTTTGATCCACTTGGATTTACGTTTTGTACAAGGTGATAAGTATGGGTCTAATTTCATTCTTTTGCAAGTGAACATCCAGTTGGATTGGACCATTTGTTGAAGATGCTGTCCTTCTTCCATTGTGCGGTTTTGGCTTCTTTGTCAAAAATTAGGTGGCCATAGGTGTGTGGGTCCATTTCTGGGTCTTCAATTCGATTCCATTGATCTACTGGTCTGTTTCTATACAAATACCATGCTGTTTTTACTACTATTGCTCGGTAGTACAGCTTGAAATCTGGGATGTTGCTACCTCCAGATTTTTTTTTTATTATTGTACAGGATTGATTTAGCTATTCCAAGTTTTTTGTTGTTCCATATGAAATTGAGAATAGCTCTTTCCAGGTCTAAAAAGAATTGTGATGGTATTTTGATAGGAATTGCATTGAATCTATATATTGCTTTTGGTAGGATGGCCATTTTTATTATGTTGATCCTATCTATCCATGAGCATGGGAGTTCTTTCCATCTTCTAAAGGCCTCTTCCATTTCTTTCTTAAAGGGCTTGAAGTTCTTGTTGTACAGGTCCTTTACTTTCTTGGTTAGAGTTACCCCCACATATTTTATATTGTTGTGGCTATTGTGAAGGGGATTGTTTTCCTTATTTCTTTTCAGCCCATTTGTTTGTTGTATATAGAAGGGCTTCTGATTTTTTTGAGTTAATTTTGTATCCTGCCACCTTGCTGAAGGTGTTTATCAGCTATAAGAGTTTTCTGGTGGAATTTTTGGGGTCGCTTATGTATACTATCATATTGTCTGCAAATAGGGATAATTTGACTTGTTCATTTCCAATTTGTATCCCCTTGATCTCTTTTAGTTGTGTTACTGCTCTAGCAAGAACTTCAAGTACTATATTAAAGAGATATGGTGAAAGTGGGCATCCTTGACTTGTCCCTGACTTTAGAGGAAATGCTTCAATTTTCTCTCCATTTAATTTGATGTTGGCCACTGGTTTGCTGTATAATGCCTTTATTATTTCTAAGTACAGTCCTTGTGTGCCTGTTCTCTCCAGAACTTTTAGCATGAAGGGGTGTTGGATTTCGTCAAATGCTTTTTCTGCATCTAGCGAGATTTTCATGTGTTTTTTTTCTTTCATCTTTGTTTATATGGTGAATTACGTTGATATACTTTCATATGTTGAACCACCCTGCATTCCTGGGATGAAGCCGACTTGATCATGGTGTATGATACTTTTGATGTGTTCTTGAATTCGGTTTGCCTTATTTTATTAAGTATTTTTGCATCTATATTCATGAGGGAGATTGATCTGAAGATCTATTTCTTGGTTGGGTCTTTTTGTGGTTTAGGAATTAGGGTGACTGTGGCCTCATAGAATGAGTTTGTCAGTGTTCTTTCTGAATCTATGTGGTGGAAGAGTTTGAAGAATATTGGTGTTAGCTCCTCTTTGAAGGTCCGGTAGAATTCCATGCTAAAGCCATCTGGCCCTGGGCTTCTTTTGGTTGGGAGATTTTTAATGACTATTTCTATTTCCTTAGGGGTTTTTTGGCTGTTTAATCTGTTAATCTGATCTTGATTTAGTTTTGGTAGGTGGATTCTATCAAGAAAATTGTCCATTTCACTTAGGTTTTCAAATTTGGTGGAATATAGATTTTTAAAGTAGGACCTAAATATTCTCTGGATCTCCTCAATGTCTGTTGTTATTTCTCCCTTTTCATTTCTGATTTTGTTGATTTTGGTTTTTTCCCTCTGCCTTTTAGCTAATTTGGCTAGTGGTCTGTCTATTTTGTTGATTTTCTCGAAGAACCAACTCTTGGTTTCATTGATTCTTTCTACAGTTCTTTTTGTTTCTAAGTTGCTGATTTCAGCCCTAAGTTTGATGATTTCCTGCCTTGTACTCCTCTTGGGAGTGTTTGCTTCTTTTTTTTTCCAATTCACGCAGTTTAGCTGTTAATTCGCTAATATGAGTTGTCACAATTTTCTTTTTGAAGGCACTTAGTGCTATGAACTTTCCTCGTAGCACAGCTTTCATTGTGTCCCATAGATTTGGGTATGTTGTGCCTTCATTATCGTTGGATTTTAAGAAGTCTTTGATTTCCTTCTTTATTTCTTCCCTGACCCAGTAGTCATCCAGTAAAGAGTTGTTCAATTTCCATGTGCATGTAGCCTTTCTGTTGATTCTTTTGCTGTTGAAGACTACCTTTATTCTATGGTGGTCTGATAAGTTACAAGGGGTTATTTCTATTTTCTTGTATCTGTTTAGACTCTCTTTGTGTCCAACTATATGGTCAATTTTTTTGGAGAAGGTTCCGTGAGATGCTGAGAAGTAGGTGTATTCTTTTGTGTTTGGGTGATATGTTCTGTAGATATCTGTTAGGTTCATTTGGTTCATGATCTCTGTTAGACTCATTTTTTCTCTGTTTGGCTTTTGTCTTGATGGTCTGTCCATTGTTGTGAGTGGGGTGTTTAATTCTCCCACTACTAATGTGTTGTGATCGACGTGAGATTTAAGTTTTAGAAGCGTTTCTTTTACAAATGTAGGTGCCTTTGTATTTGGGGCATAAATGTTCAATATTGAGATGTCCTCTTGATGAATATTCCCTTTAACGAGTATGTAATGCCCTTCTGTGTCTTTTTTTTTATTATTAACTTCAATTGGAAGTCTGTTTTGTTTGATATTAGGATGGCTACTCCAGCTTGCTTCCTGGGTCCATTTGCTTGGAAAACCTTTTCCCAGACCTTTATTCTGAGATAGTGTCTATCTTTGATAGTGAAATGTGTTTTTTGTATGCAGGAAAAAGTTGGGTTTGTTTACGGATCCAATCTGTAAGCCTGTGTCTTTTTATTGGGGAGTTGAGTCCATTGATATTGATGGATATTAGTAACCAGGGGTTGTTATTTCCCATTAATTTGGTATAGGTTATGGTTCTGTGCCTCTTTTGGTTTAGTTGCTGTGAAGTTTTCTATTTCCTCTGTTTTCTTGGGTGTAACTTTCTTCTCTGGTTTGGAATTTTCCTTCTAGGATCTTCTGTAGGGCTGGGTTTGTGGGTAGATATTGTTTAAATTTGATTTTGTCATGGAATATCTTGTTTTCTCCATCTATGTTGATAGAGAGTTTTGCTGGGTATAGTAGTCTGGCTGGGCACCTATGTTCTCTCAGGGCTTATAGGACATCTGTCCAGGCCCTTCTAGTTTTTAAAGTTTCGGAGGAGAAGTCAGTTGTGATTCTGATGGGTCTGCCATTGTATGTAACTTGGCCTTTTTCTCTTACAGCTTTTAATATCCTTTCTTTGTTCTCTACATTTGGAGTTTCTATTATTATGTGGCAAGAGGAGTTTCTTTTCTGATCTAATCTGTTTGGTGTTCTGTAAGCCTCTTAGATTTTTATTGGCATCTCTTTCTTCAGGTTTGGGAAGTTTTCTTCTATGATTTTGTTGAAGATATTTCCTGGAACTTGGAGTCGGGAGTCTTCTCTTTCCTCTATGCCTATAATTCTTAGGTTCCGTCTTTTCATTGAGTCCTTGATTTCTTGGATGTTGTGGGTGAGAGATTTTTTAGCTTTCTCATTTTCTTTGGATGTTGTACTGATTTCTTCCATCGAATCTTCCATGCCTGAGATCCTGTCTTCCATCTCTTGCATCCTATTTTTCATACTCACATCCATAGTTCCTGTTCTCTTCTCTTGATTCTGCATTTACACTTTTAATTCTAACTGTGTTTTCTTTATTGTTTCCATTTCCATTATCATGGCTTGAATGGTTTTATTCATTTTGTACATTTCCTGCTCCAGTTTACTTGTCTTTCCCTGGAAATCTTTCATTGCCCTGTCCTTTTCCTGTTCAAGTTGAGCCACCTTGGCTTGGAGCTCTTTCATGGTGTTATGCTTTGTTTTCGATTGTGAAATTGTGGCTTCTTTGAATTCCTTCATAGATTTAAGTTCTTCTGGAAGGGACTCTATCACTTTCCATAATGTAGAATTGTCATCGTTTTCATGTGTTTCTGCTGTTTTCAGGTCATCAGAATTGGATGAACTAGGATAGTTTTGCGTTGTTGGAGTCATATTTCCTTGCTTTCTGTTTTCTCTTGGACCTTTGGCCGTATGGATGTGTTTAGCTGTCTGCTCTCATTGTCTTCTTGGCTTGGATCCACAGGGGGTGTTTTGGTGTAGCAGTCAAATTGCTGGAAGATCTGTCATTGCTTACAGGGGGGGATCTCAGGGTCACTGTGCTTCTAATAGCCTGAAGCACTCTGAGCTGGTGCAGCCTACTCCCAGGTAATAAGGAAGGGCCTGGGATTGTTTTAGTGCTCCCAAGTCAGACCTCTCTATATTGCACACTGAGTGTTCAGCCTGCAGTGGCTCTGGTGGTATGGTCGTGTTTGCCCAGGCATAGATTCTGTGCACTCCGGATGTCCCCAAGGAGTCTGAGCAGGCCCAACTCCATGCCTGTTATGTCTGGGCTTTCCAGACTACAGCTGTGGTCTCCCTGGCTTCTGGCCTCCATGTTTTGGGACCCTCAGCCTCTGCGAGCCTCCTCAGCAAGCCCCGCCTCTGTGCGTGCCCTGCCCCACCACTTCATTGTGTGTGCTTCCGCTGCTGCTTTGCTGTGGGCACGCACCTCAGTCCTGCCACCTGCGGCGCTGCTGTAGCATGCTCCTAGGACTCCCATGGGTCTGCAACCTTTACTAAATTGGTGGAAGGTCCGCATGTGGTATGTAGGACCCAGTACACTAGTGAGTGATCCCGTGTGGGGTCTAAATCTGCCGCTCCTGCCCCAGCAGACCCCCCACAGTGCACCCTGCTGCCGCCGTTGCTAAGACTCCCAGGGACCCACAACTTTTTCTAGCTAGCTATAAGGTCCACGTGGGGTGTGGGGTTCCTAGTAGGCTGGTGAGTGATCCCATGCGGGGTCTGAATCTGCCTGCTGGGTATTAGAGTCGATCTTACCAGGCATCTCTCCCGATGGGAGTTCCCGATTCCTGGATTCAGCGGCTTCCGTGTCCGAGAGAGGTGGGGGGAGAGCCTTGCCCTGGGACTTTCAATAGTCCCTTGGGAACTGGGTGAGACCTCTGAGGGTCTATTGTACAACGTCCTACAACTCTGTGCTTTTATGGCTGTTTTTCCCCAAGTTCAAAATGCATCTGAGTGGGCTGCCACCATCTTGGATCCCCACGTGCTCAATAATTAGGCCAACAGATAATAATACTTGAGATACATTCACTCTTCTGAGTGATATCATGCATTAGAACTCAGCATCATTTTATCTCCTGTACCTATAGAAAGGTAGAAAAAGAGAACATATTCAACAGTTATCCTCTGAGCTCAAATGAATGTGATACCCCAAATGTCTACCTAAATGCAACACACACACAATTTTAATAAAAATAAAGTATTAATAATAATAAAACACTCATTTTGCTATTTTTCTTAATCATAATTAGAGGCTTTGAAATATTGGTGACTTTTCTTCATATTAAAAAACTATCCTTAGAAACAATTTAAAATAAACATTTTGCACATTAACAAGTTTTTAATTCATATTTACAAGTTAACATAGAGCTTTGATAATGTTCTGGAAATGAGATTGTAGCAATTTTTCTAAGATACTGAGTTGTAATGATAATTTCCTTTAAGTTTTGGATTGAAATTCTCTCATTTTTCTAAGAAAAATATGACTGTTATCTCGAAGCCTTAGTAGGTGGAGCTCAAAGTCAGTCCTGGGGTATCCTCAAGGATTTGAGATAGTAACTGCGAACAAAATATCTAATGAAAGAAAGGATGCTACTGAAGTAAGGAAGGGTTTAAATTTGACCGTAGACTCCGTTAGAATGAGCTTCTTGTTGAGGAGCAGGAAGCAACTGTTTATATTGTGCCTGTGGCAGGAATTTAAAGAGATGAATGTTGTTGCTTAGCTCACTGTCTCCTTTTCACTCACTCCAAGACCCCAGCCCACTGAATGGTGCCACCCACAGTTAGAGTGAGATTGAGTCTCTCTGCCTCAATCTAATCTAGATACTCAGTCACAGAAATGCCTAAAGATTTTTTTCCTAGGTGATTTCTGTTTTGTGAGGTTGACAATATTGACTATTACAAATCCAACTCTTGTTAACAAGGCATCTAGTCATCATTTGTAAGCCCTACTCTCTATTCCTTGCATCTATGAACTCATCATCATTTCATACATCAGAATGCATCCGGGTTAACTTCAGAAATTGCTATGGTGCTATGGTCTTGAACAGTTCCAACAAGTGGAGTTTTTGCTTTGAGACTAAGATAGTCTCTTAACAGTAAGCTTCTATACAACCTAAAAACATGTTCTGTGATTCTAGCATACAACGGCATGGGATAAACATTCCCATTCCCAAAAGGAAGAATGGAGACACCGAAAGAAAAGAATGAACCAAAAAAATATAGAAACCCAACATGGAAAACAAAATCTTACAGCTCCATGTTTGTCTTCCTGATAGAAACTCTTCATGAAACTATGAGCTCTAAAGGGCTTGGGTAGCTAGCTTTGTTCTTCTACCTTTGCTGTGGTTCTCTTGTCTAGCTCTACTCCATGCATGCAATTTTCCTCAGCTAACATCACACAGTTCTGGCATATCCATCAACCTTGGATCGCCATTGCAACATAGGTTTCTCTTGATCAGTTTCACAGAACAGTCTGTCTAAGGGCCCCTTTGCAGAGCTTACAACCCTGCTGCACATTGCCTGGTGTCAGAGGTTACTAAAACCATTGTGTTGGCAATCAATACTAAATGGTATAGTGATAAATTTCTGCCTTTTTAAATATGCAAGTAGATGATATGTAGTTCATGTGTTCAGCATTCCCAAGATGTTCAATGAATTACAGACTGCCATGGTGTCTTTACTGATTAAGGATGTGTAAATGGAGGCTGCTTCTTGATTCTACAATAAATATTGACTTCTATTCTGTCAATTTTAAAAGCTTCACCTCATAGATAAACTTTATATGCTCACAGTTTGTCCCATGCTTCTTGGATTTTATTGCAAAATCTTGGTTCCTAAAATGTCAATAAGAATTTTGATTAAAAAAATCACAATTTTATCAACTAATTTCCTTGTAAATCCCAAGTGAATTGTATGCATGTGAACTTGAATTGGATCAACTTTAATAACACACTATATTGTGCAACTTTAAATTCCTTTAAGTCTTAAGGGAAACAGTGGGAGATAAAACCGGCTACCTGCGGGTGGGGTACCAGTGGGTAGAAGAAAAGTGCTGCTACTTCCTGGCATAATTAACTGCTGAATCCTGGCATGACACAATTTGTCACTTTTGGATAAACCTTTATTATTACTTTAAAAGAGAGATTTCAGATGTTTTCACTACTTAAATTTGTCTGTGGTGTTTGGAACTCTATATTGTTTTCTAACATTCATATTAAGCATTCATAGGACACAACTGTTCCAGAAAAAAATTTCTTATATTTATGTTGTTTCCATTTTATGGAAGATACTAAAACATTTTATTATACTCCAAATCACTAATGATTTCTCTAGAAATTATATGAACAAATCAGCAAAACAAAATTACCCCAAAATATAGTATTTGGGGAAGAATTAAAGACTTTGAACTTCACAACAAAATTACTATGCAGTATCATATGTAAATATTAAACAAGCAAATAATTAATAACAACATAAACTACCTATACAATAACAGTTCATCTAAGTTTTTATTAGTCAAATCACCACCTAAGATGTCTGCCCCTAATGGGAATTTGTGTACCTCAAGATCCAATAAACTCCCTCAGAACATTCAGTTAGAAATTAGGAGAGGACTTTTCAGGAAATGAATAACAAAAGGCATTCAACATTTATCTATTCTAAGAATAAAGGTTAAAAAATATAAAACTTCCCAGGAAACTTTAGGTGGAGATCTGGGAGTCATATATAAAAGAGGCAGGAATAGGAGAGATCTGGAGAGGACCTGAAGTCCACATCAGGTGGACTTCACTAGATGAATTATCATGTTGTTCCCTACTGCAGGAGAAGTTCTTAGTCTTTATGTGACTGATGAACTGAGAGAGGGTCGGTATGTGGGGGTTCCCCTCATCCAAGGAGAAAAGAGGAGGAAGAAGGGAAAGATGGTGGGAGGGTGGGACCTAGTGGGAAGGAGGGACAGGGATGCAATCAAGATATAACTTGAATCAACTAATCTAGGACCCTAGAGGCTTACAGAGACTGAAAAACTAACAAGAAAAATCCCAAAAACATGGAGACAGAGAGAGAGAGATATACAGACACACACACACACACACACACACACACACAGAGAGAGAGAGAGAGAGAGAGAGAGAGAGAGAGAGAACCTAGGCCCCCTACACATATACAGATGATAGGCAACTTGGTCTTCATGCAGATCCCTTAGCAAGTGGATGGACTGTTATTTAGTTCATGTGTTCTGACATGGACTCTGTTGTCTGCTAGTGGAATACCTCACACTAGATGGACTATCATGTTGGTCCCTAGTGTAGGAGAAGTTCTTAGCCCTTATGTGACTGATGAACTGAGTGAGGATTGGTATGTGGGGGCTCCTCTCATCCAAGGAGAAAAGAGGAGGAAGAGGGGAAAGATGGTGGGAGGGTGGGACCTGGTGGGGAGGAGGGACAGAGCTGCAATCCAGACATAACTTGAATATTTTTTTTAAGGAGGAAGGCTGTTCAGTAGTAGCTTATAGGAAAAAGAAGTTCTAAATTATCTGTTTTTTTCCCCAAAATGCTCAAATGTTAAGAAAAAAAGAGATCCTATTTACAGTAAGAGTTTTAAATAACACCTTAAATTCACCAAGAATTATTTCCTGCATATACAGGCTATCTTCTGGTTTAAGAGTTGCCTCTATTTTTCTTGTTTCCAGTTATAAGCAAATATGGAGAAAGTTAAGTCATTTAACTTAATGTGTATGTAACTTTTTAAGAGATACATAATTGCTACAAATAGTATTTGAAGAATGATTTCAAGTATTTGGGCATAAAGCAGTTAAAAATATTTAGCATCCAACAGACAAAAATAGGAGAAACACATCTAGTAATGTGACTGAAGGCACTGTGGGGTCTGGGCTTCAACAGAGGCCTGAGTGAAAAGAAATGTACGAGTATCTGAAATAAGCTTGAACAACGTGCAATTCAAAGCCTTCATGAACTCAAAAACACTTAGTTACAAAGTGGGTCACAAGCAGTTGTCCCTAAACATCACACATATCAATGTTCTTGTCAATCAGAGACCGATGCTGTACATGAGAATTCTCTAACATAAACATTTACTTAATTTTCAACTGAAGAACAAAACAGAAAAATCAACTGCCTTAAAACTCACTCACAATGCAATCACAGCAATAGTTTAGGAGTTAACCTGATAAGAACATCTTGGACTATAGAATTATATGATTCAATTTTTATGGAATTGTCAATACTGTTAGATTAATTTTGGTTGGTTTTTACTATGCTTCACAATTCTTCATAATTTATTTATTTTCTTTCTTATTGTCCACACTCTGGGCAGACCAGTTCCTGTCACCATTATTATATACTTAATTGCCAAATGCTCATCTTCTATGCTGAGAACTAAGACAGGAAAACAAATGAAGAATGTACGTTCTCAGTTTCCAAGAAAACTGTGGGACTGGATTTTAAAGACCTTGACTGTCCTCAAGCTCATAAACTAACTTATCCAAAAATCACAAACAACTTCAGGTAAGTGCAAAACACAAAAGAATGTGTGAATACATTTTTCTGATTATCATACAGGTGATTTTACTATTCATGTTCCTTCATTTAACTGTAACATTGAAGTGGACCCTTGAGTTCTCTAACAATGAATAGTGATTTCCTTACAGATACTAAAGACACAATCTGTGGAGAGATAGCTGGCACACACATTGTGTTGATAATGAAGCACATACAGTCCTGTAAAAATACTCAGGGGATAATAGTCATTAAGAAAAACTCTCATCATGAAAAATTATCCCATGCTTCATAGTTGACATGACAAGATCTTATTTTAATCTCTTAAGGTTTTATTCAAGCCACCTTTAATCATGAATATTTCCTGTCCCTTTATTTCAATGTGAATTTTGTTAATACAATGTTTTAATTTGTTACTAGATGTTTGAAGTCATGATTGAGTTGCTATTTATTTTATCTAATTTAACTCCATCTTTACTAAAATAGAATATCAATGTTTAGTTAAATGAACCAGATGAAAATGAAGAAAGAACAGTAAGAAAGTTTACTATTCAAATATCAATTTATTTAGCTTGTGCATATTAGGAATAGCAATTGATTTATGTCTTAACTTCCAAATTTTATTATTTTGATATGAATAGTAACGTTTCCCCCAGAAACCTGAGTAATTAAAATATGAAATAAAGAATGAGTTCAATCCCAGGATATAGTGAGGCAAGTCTATGATTCCGGAGATTATTTGGGGCCACTCGGCAAGTATCCCTAGCTAAAATGTTGAGTTCAGATTCAGAGAGAAATCTGTCTCAAAACATAAACTGAATGACAGCTGATATCTACTACAAGAGAGAGTAACTTTTCTTTGAGGGGTAGACACTGACTGAGAATTTATCCATATCACAGTAGCTAAGCCTACCCGTATGCACATGTGAGTAACATTGATTGGGCTGACTGTATTCAGGGAGAGAGAGAGAGAGGTGGTTAAATTGCTCTGGAGTAAACCACAAGGAAACTTTCACTTAGGAGGAAGATAACATCAGCCTAGGCCTCAGTTGCTTTTGTTTTTAAATAACTAGTTTTAAGTCAGAAGTCTAAAATCAGATTTGCAATCATATAGGCATGTGGTGATATACATGAAGGAGAACCAGAGAAATAAGGGTAGCAGCAGCTGACTGCACTACTTCCAGACAGTAGAATGACTAACTGAATGATACAGTTATAACTTAAAACGCATGGGTAAAAACTATATTTGATTCTCTCTAAGCAAGGAGATAAAAGATATAATGTGTCTTTCAGGTTCAAAATAATCAAGTAGAACAACAGAATGGAAACATAAAGTATATATAGTTTTGATGATTTACAAATTTAGTAAACTTAACAAATGACACATGACTTGGAAGATCCAATGCAAAATGATAAAAAGGAAACAAGATAAATAAAACATGAAGGATAACAGGAACATAGAAAGGCTATATATACAAGAATTTCTCCCAGAAGAGAGAGGCCATGCCATAAAAAGCAAAGCTATAATCACAGAACAAAATAATCTAATGCAGTTGCCAAGCTACACAACTAACAAGCTCATAATCCTGAGAGAATAAAAAAATAGAAATCTCTACAGGCATGTACAGTAAATATGTTTGAGGTTAAAAAAATAACAAACAACCAACAAAGCAACAACAATAACAAAAAACTCCTTAAAACAAAACAAACAAACAAAATAAAACTCAAAGTCTAAAACCACCCGGAAGTGACTTTGTACAAATAATAGTTAGCCTCTATAGGGTTTAGCATGGGCTTTAGTATTATGAAACTTCCAACTGTCTAAAATAAAATGAATATTCTAGACTGACATTGTCATAAAATATTTTCTCAGGATAGGACCAAATTAAAACAAAAAAAATTCACACTCTGAAGAACCATAATAGAGGAAACAAGGTAATTTTACCAGCCATAAGGAAAATTGTTCAAAATGTAAACAGAAGTAAAAGGAAAGGTTTAAAAAATAATTGAAAGAAGAAATAATATAAGCAAATATTAACAAAAATCATAAAATTTCATGGTTAAAATATTAAATAAAAATGCTACAAAAAAGATTTAACGTCATCTACTCAAGATCACTTGCTTGAGTGAGTGAAAGTATCAAATAACATTTACTAAATACATTAGGATATGCTAAAGAAGACTAGTGAATATCTTCATCTTTGTAATATTATAAAGCCTTCCAAGATAAATATTAAAAAGCAAATGATAAGAAAAAATCTGATCAACAGATGAAGACAAGCACAAAACACAATGCAAAGATTATATAGAAAATGAGAGGAAGCACACAGTGAGCTGGCACCAGGGAAGATCAAGAAAATTTGTATTTACATTAAATATTCAGTAATTCAATTATCAAGTAAAGGGCAAAAGCTGTTAAGTGGAATAGAAATGAGTCAATAGTTTTCAACAGTCACATTTTATTAAAACAATGAGATAGTAAAAGTGTAAATAGAACCAAAGAGACGGTTGGCAGTAATGTTACTAGACAAAATAAATTTAAGTCAAAAGCATTACATTAGCACTTTGACAGGGCCACTTCTCACCTGTAGAAAGTTTGAGTTAGCAGAGAAAAATAAAGGTTATAAACCTGGTTGTTATTAAATGGAGATTTAAAAATATGTAAAGGAAAATTACTTATATGAAAAAGAAACATGAAATTCTACAGTATTCCTATCATATATTATAGAAAATAATGTAAATAAATGAATTAATGGTGTGATAAATAGTATAGGGAAAAAGTGACTAAATAATCATATATTGATCATTGTAGGGAAAACCTATAAATAACATATGCTCTCTTTGAGCAGATAGAAAATTTAAAAATATTAATTTCTACTATACAATAAAAGCTACTGTGACTAATTGTTATTTTGCTGTACAATTAAAAATCATGGAATTATATTTTTCAAGTTTTATAGTTTATAATTATCAGAGTTGAGATAATTTTAATTTCAATTTTACACAATATAGAATCACCAGGGAAAAGCATCTGACTAGATCAGATTGGTTTATGTGCCTATGTGTGAAGAACGGCCTTATTGTCTTATTGATAAAGAAACATCTAGCCTTCTTTGGGCAGCACCATTCTCTTGGGTTTAGCTTCTAGAATGTAAGAGAAGAAATTGCTAGTTAAACTAGTTAAACAACCAAACCAGCATACATATATTAGCTTCTCTTGCTCTTGTTTGTGAATGATTATCTATCCCAAATATAGAGTTTCATATGTAATAAAAATGTAAAACATCTTCAATTTGTCACTAACTCTTTTATAACATGTAAAATAATACTGTTTAATAAAATTCACACTTAAATGTTAGATATCTAAAACAAAAGCATTTATATTGATTATATTGATGGGAAGTTTACTAGAAGAGTGTTGTAATCTTACCATATGAAATTAATTGTGAGTCACTAATCTGATACATTTGTAAAGTAGCTATATACGATATAAGCATGGTATAGTTTTTAATTACCTTTTGAAGCATGACTGTTCAATTCTATGTTAATGATATTTTCAAGGATGAGTGTTACCAAGTGTTGTATGATGTGCATGAAATAATTCCAAACCATATATATTTGAACACAAATAGAAAACTACTGTGCTAAAGACAATGAAGAGATTCAGCAGGATTTCCTAAAAGTCCAAATGTGAAACTTGCTTTAATCTGATCCTAAATAGCCTTATCCAGTATCTCTTTAGATGTATCTCTTCTTTCCCATTTCTTTTCTCATCTCAGGCATATATTTCTACTATATGGGCTCCACACAATATACAGATGTTCTTCAGGAAAGACAAGAACTAAACCAGATATAAAACTAGGTTTAAGAAGGCCTAACATTTTCAAATTCTTCAAAGTCTATCTGTACCTGTAACAAATGAGTTCCATTTCACATGTGTTCTTGTATTTCTTCTTTTCTCACTCTGTCAGTTTAATTTAAACATGTATTTTTCCTGTTAATCTTTCTTCTAGTTCATTAATTCTTAGTTCTGGGTATATCCAGTTATCTATGAAACAAATTATTTGTGATTTCTAGATGACTTATCAATCCATAAGATGTTGCTTTCATTGTTTTGTTGTTGTTGTTTATTTTTGAATTTTGTTTTTTAATTGAATTAGCTACATCCTTTAATGATATTTTGCATATTCAATTAAGGTAGTTTAGAATTCTTTTTTCTTTTTAATTTATTTTTTATTTCTTCAAGTTACATTTCAATCCCAATCCCCTCTCTACTCCCCCCTCCTGTCCCACCCTCCCACCCTCTTCCCCCTCAACCACTCATCCTCTTCCCTTTTTTTTAAGTTTAAGGTATAACTTTTTCTCCCCAACAGCTCCCTCTTTCAGCCCAACAAATGTTTCTTTCTCTTATAACAATAAATACAATACAATACAACAGAAATAAATAGGCCACAATTATGAGAGTTAAATGGCTTAACATACATTCCCAATGTCCAGTCCATACGTACTCGGCACCTGACTTTAACATTCTACTATGTAACCATTTCCATGAGTTTAAAGTTCTATATCCAACTCAGCTTTCATACTAACTTGCATCACAATTTAAAAAACATCTTCTTAGATACAGAACATCCTCTTGATTCCTAAACAAATCAAAATTTAACTATGAGACTCTAGCTATCTATTCTTCAACCACCTCAGAGACCTGAGAGGGATAAATATATCTCATTATATAGGAAGTGCAGGGCCTGTAGCTTCCAAAACTAAGAAATGACATACCAGTGGCTGCCTGGACATTTCCCATTTTCTCTCCATACATTACAGCATCAATTTTCAGCTGTTTGGCCTCATTTCTCTGAAAGACATTGATTGTAAAGCAGGAATTATGAAGGACTTACCTACCCTGTCTTGGCAGAGCTAGGTTGTAGACTTACCTGATTCCAAGTTTGGTCCTTTTTGGACGGCATTCTGTCTACAGTTGAAGCAAGGGGGTTTTCTGGCCAAGTGATAGACTTGGCACTAATTTAATCATCTCCCACTGGAGATTCTTCGATGCTCATCTTCTACTTGGAGTAGAATAGGGGGGTGTTCAGGAGCTGACAGCTGACATGTCTCGATATCAAAAAAATCTTAAGTTAAGAAAACATCTTTGAATGTCATATTCTGCAGATCTCTTGAGGTTTTTGAAGACCCCCTATCTATCTCTTTTATTTAGATAAGCAAATGTTGCTTGTCTCTTAGCAACTTGATTTCTGATTAGCTTAGAAAATAACTGTGACAGACTGTCACAGTACTTAACAAAATGACAAGCTTGCATGACTATTAGTTTGCATTTCTTAATTATCCTAAATAGTTTATGACAGTTGGTAGCAAAAAGCTGAAACTTCACATTTCATTTTTAAGCATTACCTAGGTACAATGCCTTAAAAAGCGTTAACCTTAATTTTGTATCAATATACAAAGATCAATACCAATGTGGCCAAATATAATCTTAATTTTGTATCAATATACAAAGATCAATACTGATGTAGCCCTATACAATTTTAATTTTGCATGAATATGTAAAGATCAATACCAATTTAGCCAAATATAATATTAATTTTGTATCAGCATACAAAGGTATAAGGGCATATTCAATAATCTGTCCTTTTTTCTTAATCTTTCCTATATGTCTATGTCCCATTTTTCCTCAAGTCTTTTCACCCCTATATAGGAGAGAAAGAAGGACACAGAAAAGAAAAAGAAGTCCCTGGGTCTAACCTCCAAAACCCATTTAACAAGACCATTTAACAGCTTGTAATCTCTCCCCCTAAATAACAAGATTATCTATAACCCATCAAATGACCGTAGAATAATTTCTCTGTAATGTCTGGTCAGTTTGGATCATCTTCCAGTGATTTGTTCAGTTCTTTGGTGGTGCTTTCCTTTTCCACATTAGGGAGACACTGCAGATGGAATGCCACAGGGATGCTGAGTTAAGATATCTTCTTCCACACAAAAGAACTAGTTAATTTGCTTAAGTGCTGTATAGCCTTGCTTGCGGACTCACTTTTTTTCTTTATTTTTAATTTCTTCAAGTTACATCTCAATCGCAGTCCCCTCCCTATTCCCCCCTCCAGTCCCACCCTCCCACCCTCAACCCCCCATCCTCTTCCCTTTTTTTTTTTCTTTTAAGTTTAAGGTATATCTTATTTCCCCCTACAGTTTCCCCTTTCAGTACAACAAATGGCTCTTTCTCTTATAATAATAAATACAATACAAAACAACAGACGTAATTAGGCCACAGTTATGAGGGTTATATGGCTTAGCGTACATTCCCAGTGTCCAGTCCATATGTATTTGGTGCCTGACTTTAACATTCTACTATCTAACCAACTCCATGAGTTTAAAGTTCTATATCTAACTCAGCTTTCATACTAACTTGCAACACAATTTTAAAAGCATCTTCTTAGGTCTATAACACTCTCTTGACTCCTAAACAACTCAAAATTTAATTATGAGACTCTAGCTATCTGTTCTTCAACCACCTCAGAGACCTGAGAGGGATAAATATATCTGATTTTATAGGAAGTACAGGGCCTGCAGCTTCCAAAACTAAGAAATGACATACCTGTGGCTGCCTGGACAGTTCCCATTTTCTCTCCATACATTACAGCATCGATCTTCAGTTGTTTGGCCCCGTTTTTCTGACAGACATTGATTGTAGAGCAGGGGTTAGGAAGGACTTACCTACCCTGTCTTGGCAGAGCTAGGTTGTCCACTTACCTGCTTCCAAGTTTTGTCCTTTTTGGACAGTATTCTGTCTACAGTTGGAGCAATGGGCTTTTCCTACCAAGAGATAGGCTTGCGACTAATTCAATCATCTCCCACTGGACATTCTTCGATGCTCATCTTCTATTTGGGGTAGAATAGGGGGTGCTGTCAGGAGTTGATATGTCTCAATCTAAAAAAATCTAAAGTTAGGAAAACATCTTTGAATTTTATATTCTGCAGATATCTTCAGGTTTTTGAAGAGTCCCTATCTATCTCTTGTATTAGGATAAGCAGATGTTGCTTGTCTCTTAGCAACTTTATTTCTGATTAGCTTAGAAATTAACTATAATAGGCTGTCATAGTACCTGACAGAATGACTGGCTTGCATAACCATTTGTTTGCATTTCTTAATTATCCTAAACAGTTTATGACAATTAGTAGTAAAAGGCCGAAACATCACATTTCATTTTTTTTCTTTACGTCCTAACCCTTCCATCCCATTTCTCTGGGGTGGGTTGTCCTTATATAACAGTCCCTCATCTCATTTGAGAGATCGTATGAGGGCCAAGAGCCTCCTCATTCATTGGGAGTCTACGAGGCAGTACCACCAGTGAAAAGTGTCTCATTGCCCGGGAGAGAGAACTAAAAAACAAACAAACAAATAAGCAGACACACAGATAAAAAAGAATAAAAAAATAGAAAAAATATATAAAAAGTGAATAAATAAATAAAAATAAAAAGTCTATGTCCAAGTTCCCTTTAGTGTGTTAGTTGTAGTATCGATACCTTCTACTATATAGCTAAAATCCTACTATAAGTGAATAGATGCCATATGTGTCTGGGTTAGTTCACTCAGGATGAGCTTTTCTAGTTCCATCCATTTGGCTGCAAATTGCATAATTTCATTGTTTCTGATAGCTGAGTAATATTCCATTGTGTAGATGTACCACAGTTTTTTAACCCATTCTTTGGTTGAGGGACATCTGGGTTGTTTCCAGTTTCTAGCTATTACAAATAAGGCTGCTATAAACATAGATGAGGAATTCCATGAAGAGGCATTTGGGTGTATACCCAGAAGTCACTTTTAAAAGTCTCTTTTATTTTCTGCTTTCCTACTCTCGTCTAGACAATAGCCATCCATGACTTGTGAAGCATAGATTCTAACAAAATGCAGAATTTTAACTCCTTGTTTATAATGTGTTTTCTGCAGCTGTATCTGAGAATTTCACTGTGTGATTGAAAGGACGAAGTTGCCTGTAAATCTATGCAGAACTTTGCGTAGAGTTTTAGTTCTTTTCTCCTCACTTCTCACCTACATCATGTCTCCAAGTGCCAGGTGACTCACTCTAAATGATGACACAATCTCACCTTTGAGATTAGTGATCTTATTATCTCTTCTATGATCTGAATATGCTGTCAAAGAGAGCATCTTTACGTTTTCTCTATTATAATAGCCTCGAGTTTGTTGTGATCTCTAATCTATTAAAATTGCTGTTTTAGTTTTGTTCAGATTAAATTAGTTCTTGATAGTGGGAAAGTAAAATCTATGCAAGATACAATGGCCAGATTCAGAGCCTTTGTTATCCAACAAATCTGTTCAGTTTTATTGGAAATTTTATGCAAAAGCAACGTTTGCTCATATTTCGTATATACTTTATGGATTTGACAGTGGGTCTGTGTGTGCTTGTCAGTGTATATATGTGTGGAACATGAGAGGGAGGGAGGGACAGAGAGAGAGAGAGAGAGACAGAAAGAGAGAAAGAGACAGAAATACAGTAAAGGCATAGTTGTTTTCTATGCTCTTCACTGTATTCTGGGACAGTGACTTTCACTAAACCTGTGGGTCATTGTTTTGGCCAGATTGGTTGGTCAATGAATCCCCCAGGTCTTCCTGTCTCCCTCCACCCACCAACCACTGTGTAAAGTACCACCATGCCTAGTTGTTGGTTTTGGGTTTGTGTGTGTGTGTGTGTGTGTGTGTGTGTGTGTGTGTGTGTGTGTGTG
>CAJQZJ010034368.1:2218072-2354007 GCA_907164525.1 Lophiomys imhausi
GTGTGTGTGTGTGTGTGTGTGTGTGTGTGTGTGTGTGTGTGTGTGTGATATTGAAACTCCTCATGCTTATGCAGAAAGCACTTCGTTCTTTGAACCACCCACTAATCCTTTGAAACTTCTCAGCTATAAACAATACAAATTTAACCAAAATTTGATGAATCTTGAATCTATAAAGTGATGAAAGAATAATTGCCATCACAGTCTAATTATCTCTCCTTGAAGCCAATTTTGCATTGCCTGATGCCATTATGTAAGTTGCCATTGTCAACAATGGAATCCTGTATATCCAGAATACACATTCTTAGAACATTCAGTATATATCTGGATTATCAATTTGGGAAGTGTTCTCAGATCCAAAGGAACAACTTTATATCTCATCTTAAACCTTATATTTTTCCAATGAGAGAAATAAACTAAGAGTATAATTTCCTCAGAGTCAGAGCCCTTATTTTATTAGTTGTGAACCCTAATCAGATGTACTGAATGCATGGTTGACTCTCAAGAAATACATTGGGGGAGAAAACATGACAAATTATACCTTCTGTTTTTTTAAGAGAAAAATTTAATTATTTTCTGTTCTGATATTTCATATGTCACTTTTATAATGTAAAAGTCACAGTTGGGAATGATGGTTCAGACATTCTGCTTGTAATATTTTCTCACTGCAATGTACCAGATGTCAAAATCCATTAAATTCCCAGTGTCATATCCATAATTTTAATGAGTGAGCTTCGGTAGCACAAATAGTGTCAGAATTTCCCAGAGATTCAACTCCCTTCTCAATTGTCTTCTTTTAACAGCCAAGTCTTCTGAAAGTACTAAAGTTACTTTTTCTTTATCTAAAAACTTGACTGAGCCAAGTAACTGACATGAAACCTCATTGTGTATCATTATAGAAAGTTCTGCATGTGTGATGTGCTAATTTGACCCACTTGAAGACTGCAGCTAATGGTTTGTTAAGATTCTGGAACCAAGAGTTTTGGTATATCCACATATTTCTGAAAAGGTCAGTTTTCTGCATGAATATTTTATGAGTATTAACTAAAGCAAGTTCTGACAGTTTTTCACTTAAATTTTGGTACAAAATAACAAATGCATATTCTCAGAGATAATCATTAGGGTGACAATAAATAACTCAAGCTAGCTATCAGTGTCGTGAAAGGACAGAAAAACCTGAGATAGAACATGGAACACAAGGGGAAATGAGACATTTTGAAACCTGCTTCCTCCCTTGGAACCAATTCTGAGGGCTTCGAAAGACAAACAAGAAGCTTGGTGCACTGAATCAATCACCTCAAGTGATCCAGCGGGATGAGTCTACCACATTGAAATCCAGAATTCTGCTCTATTTCAGAGCAACGGATACTTATCTTACATTTTCCTTCCTCCAAATGATTGTACATTGATCAATTTCTGAAAAACCTCCATCTCACTCAAAATCACTGCTAGTTTTAAAAATATCAAGTGATGTCATAATTCCCATCACTTAGCATAGGTCTTAGTCCACAGAAAGAATTCCACAAAAACAATTGTGGCATTGTCTTTACTGGCAGAGCTTAACTTCCTTCTCTAACTAGTTCCAATTCCATTTGCAAAGGGATTGGAAGGTTAAAAAAGATGGATATTCTAGTAAGGGATTCCAAATGTTTCCTTGTCCTGTTGTTTATTTGTAAACTGGCTTGAGAAGCCCTACTGCCTTCTACTTCTGTGCTGTTGGCCAGTGCCCTTTCCTTCAATCATCCACATTTGGATGGATCGAAAAGAATAATGTTAAAAATAGGCAGGCTCCAGCATCAGATGTCTTCATAAGATAATCCAGGCAGTAACTATTTTCCCTTAAAGAGGACTAATAGCAAGGTCATCATAAAAGAATGACAATTTAGTAAGCATTTACCACAAGCAAGATATTCCAGTTTCTGTTAATCATGAAAAATAATCTCTCTTGTCAAAAGTACAATGAGCTCTAAGCTGGCCTCTGCCTCTACTATACTACAGCATGAGCTCACTGGCTAGGGGCAGAGCTCAGGCTCTCTAATGTGATGACCTTTCAAAGACTGATCATGACTGTTCAGAGCTGAGTTTTCCACTCAAGTGCAGTCACTCCATTCTCCATGGGAAAGGTGTTTTAAGGTCTCAGAGGACGTCAAGGTTTTCATTAGTTCCAATTTTTATATCCAGTGTCTTTTTCCCAGTATGTGCCTATCTGGGATAAATTTTAGCTTGTAGTATGAGCTAAAGCAAGATACTAACAATAATTAATATGACAGAACAACTTTTAAAACACACTGTGATAAGAGTTAGTATGCCAATGCTTGTTCTCACAATATCTAACTGGGTGGTGTTCACCCATGTAGTACTAATGAGACAAATACTGCAGTAACTACACGGTGAGACTTGGAAGGCTCATGAAGAGCCATTGCAATATAGCAGCCAGTATGTAAGGCTACTTGAAAGCAAGATTTATGATATGACAGAAGTAGATCCGATGATCAATAAAAGTGAGGAGTGGTCAACAAACAGTTGCCATATAGTGAGGATGAGCTGGATGGAAGGGAATTCACATCCCATGTGGAATGAAGCAGAATGCTGAAAAAAGTCTCTCTATAATTTAGAACAGCATTCAATTAAAAAGTTAAGAATTACTACTTAGTGCTGACATTTTCCATTTAATATTTTTAAAGCATAACAGAAATAATAGAAACAACAGAAAGTGGCATTGAGGCCAGAGAAAGATAGCTATGATGGTAAAGACAGACTTGAAGAACTCTGTTTCTGCTCATGGCACTTAGAAATAATCATAATGACAGTCACAAGTGCCCACATAGACTGGTTTTTTTTACACTGTACTTCCAGAATATTTGTTGTTCACATTAATCATAAGAAATAAGAAGCAAACAAAATAAACTAAAACAACTGAACTTAAGCACAGAGGGAAAGTAATCAGGGTATTCACTCTATGTAGGCTTTGCCTCAGCACGTTGAATTCTTGTAATTTCTGTGGACCTAATGCATCTGCTTTTTTATCTGCTTTGAATTACCTAAATTGATATGTGAATATCTCAGACTCTCCTAGTAAAAGAAACCACCTAATCATGACTTAGAAATGCAAAAAGAGTTTATGTGCATCTTATTACATGCCATTTTCTATGTTAGTATTACTTTAAATTTAAATGTTCACTGACAAAATTGAAAGCTTTTCCATTATAGTTCCTGAAATATATCTATTTATTTGGTGCTACCTGTAGGATTTAAAATGTCAAAGCAAATGATAGTGAATATCTAATAGCTAAATACATAAATAAAAACATTTTCACCAAATGTAATTTCTTAGAAAATAGACATGGGAATCATAAGATTTTTAATATCATGATCCTATTACTTCACATCACTAACTTTTTCAAGACTACATTTATTCTAAAACAATATTTTTCAAAAAAGTTTGAAGAACACTCATCTGTAAATATTGTTTTCATTTCCTCAGATGGGAGGATGAGATGAAATTCATATCCAAGTTTTACAAATACATGGCTTTGGCTGAGTCCAGATCATTTCTACATAATTATCCCTAGGCGTAGGCCTGGAAGCTTCTAGCCTCCATACAATCTAATCTTCTGCAACCCTAGACCTTGAAGGCTTCATCTTCCAGACTCCTTCTGCTAACTTAGGCCCAGAATGTTTCAGTCTCTGGGACTTACTGCTGAATAAGTTCACCCTTTATAGTTGTTTCTGAATTCCGGATTGCTGATTCAACTCAACTGTTCTGATTCAAAACTCCTCTCCAAGCTGACTGATTCAAACTGACTTCTCTCTCTTCTCACTGAATTGCTCTGCTTGGAAAAAACTGCCTCCGAACTTCACAAACTGAACTGCATCTAACTACTCTGAACTCTATACTATACTTTAGAACTCTACTGTCTCCATGAACACTCTTGCTTTCTTTATTTGTGATGCTCTTATGTAGTTCCTCTTACCTGTCTGTTTTCATGTGGGATTAAAGGTGTCTACTAAGGGAGTGTCTGTATTTCAACAGGAACACACAGACCTAGGTCTTTGGATGTGATCCTTTCTAGAGCAGCAATGTTGCTGGATTAAAATTCATCTACACCTATCATTTAGAATGAATTTTCTAAATTAAAAAATTAAAACAAAGTCTAAAATGATGTTGATTCCTGAGAATTTTTTGATTTTCTAAAAATGTTATGCCAGGAGTTTACCAGAATCATCCCTCATAACTGTGGCACATCTTTCTATACACATAGGAGGTTGAAATGGAATTCAGAGTACATATTTGGATGTCCCCACCTTATAATAGTCAAATACAAATAGCTAATATTTATGTGTGATATTTTTGAGGGCAAAAAAAGGAAAAGTAGAGTTAGAGATGTAGCTTCACAGCAAGATATGTGTTCAGCATGTTCAAGACTGTGCAATCAATAATTAGCACCAAAAGAGGAAAACAAAAAGAAAAGAAAGGAAAGGAATAAAAGTAACCCTAAATATTATTTTATATACATACTTTGAAATTCAGAAAGAAAGAGAAGGTTCTAAATACAATGTACAGAATTGGCATGTGAAGATATAGTTACGTGAGGCACATGATGAAGATCTAGAATCAGTTGTCTGTCATTTTCCATCTTGACTTCATCATGCTCAGGATATCTTTAAAAAAATTAAAAGATTTAAAGTGCAAACTTCATCTCATTCTTCAGGAGGGCAGGTTATTCCCTCCCACACATATAATTATAAGACCTAAGTGAACATTAGCACAACTATTGAAATACTGCCTTGGTCTCTGTTGCCTCCCTTAGGATCCCATTTCCCTAGCAGCACTGCCTTGTTTTGCCTCAGGATGAATTAGCTCTCAGTCCTGATGCAATTTGACATGCCAGAGTGGGTTGGTATTGGGCAAGGGGGGTATTGGGGAATTGGGGGAGAGGTTGAGACTAGGAGGAGGGGAGGGAGGGGGGTTGAGACTGAAATGTAAAAATAAAAAATACATTTAAAAAAAGAAAAAAGAATTATAATTTTATATCTCATATAAAGTCTTATAAAATGCTAGACTCTGTGATAGATATTTTATTTATTATCACTTAAATACTATCATATTTATTTCTCATGAAAGGGAATGTGCATGGACATTTGATAATTCATATATTATACTGTCTATTTAGGGTTTCTGCTGCTGTGTGGTAAAACACCATAGCCAAAGCAGCCTGAAAAGGAAAATTCAGGTTGCATGTTCACATCATAGTCAGTCCCTTGTGGGTACTGCAGCCTCTGAATGAGGCCCAGTGAATGGTGTGGGAGACTTCCATATCACTCTATGAGTGCCTATGTCCACTAGCAAACCACCTGACATGGCTGCTTCTCCCATTTTCAAGGAAGTCCCCTCAGGTGCTGGCAACCTGGGACCTTCCTATGCGATGGTTGGTTACCCAAAAGCTCATGTTAACTTCCCATTGGTCCAAAGACTGTACAAAAATGCTTGTTGCTGCACAGCATAGTAGATCTGCACCTGATGTTGGTCTCTTCTGTTTACTGGATTGGTGACTCCATCTTGGATCCCAGTTCCCACAGTCCCTGAGGGAAGTCAGGGTCTCCAAAATGAACAGAAAAGTAAAAAGAAAAGAAAAATAAATTTAAAGGCAGAAAGATGACATTATTAGAAGCTTAAAATTTTAGGACAACTGGCTAAATGGAGAGTTTTTAAAAATATGAAAGTTAATCAATGAGAAAATTTTGAAGATGTTCCTGCTTTCCCATGCCTGGGGATACAATAAGCTTGTGAGGACCATTACTGGCATTGTGTACTTGTTTATGGAAAATGGGTCATGACAGTACATACTGAGACAGACCAAGTTCAGTCCCCATTTTGCCAGTCTCTTTGTGACATGTCAAGTGGCTCACCAAACTGCTGTTTCCAGCCACATTGATGTGAAAACATATATTCAGAAATGAATAACTATAGAGCCCTTGGAAAGTGGTGCTGAGGAGACAGCCTGATGCTTTCCTGGTAAGAGATTTTTAGCTTTGCTCAAAAGCACAAATGCAAATGAAGCTGCTTCTTCGGGATGTTGTAATCTTGAACATATATTGTTATTTACAGTAGTTAATCAACTTAAAGTAGTTAGAAACTTAAAGTTAATTAAACTAATCAATAAACATTCACGCAATTTGATAATCAAAAGTCCCAATATTGATGTGACCAATAACTTTAGTTATACTTTGAATTAACTGGAAATAGTCATGATCATCAGTTAAAATATTTGTGGAGTATTCACCTTTGTTTATTCCAAGAATTTCTTTTCTTTTTTTCTTCTTCTTCTTTTTTTTTTTATTTTTGGTTTTTCGAGACAGGGTTTCTCTATATAACAGCTCTGGCTGTCCTGGACTAGTTTTGTAGACCAGACTGGCCTCAAACTCACAGGGATCTGCCTGCCTCTGCCTCCCAAGTGCTGGGATTAAAGGTGTGCACCACCACGCCCGGCTATTCCAAGAATTTCTAAAAATGTTCTTTCTGCCAGGGAGTCTCACCATTGCAGGTGAGAAGCAAGAACTTTTGCATGCTCTGACATTGTTCATCTTCAATCTACCCTTTGAGATGAACAAGTCTCTCTGAAGGTGGTAAACCTTCAAATACACAGCTTTCAAACTTGGCTTCTATCTTTTTATGACACCCTTTCATAGTAAAATCACCAAAACATATTTATACGTTGTTAAATATTATTATAATCATAATTAATAGCCTGGTGACCTTTATGACATTATTCCTCACTGACCATGAGACTGGAAATAAGAAACCACAATTTTCCCTGTGTTGTCTTTAATTTATTGAAAAAGTTTAATATAATATAAAAGCATGTAATATTTGAACTGACCATGCAAAAGACATGGGATTATATTAAAAATCATTAACATGGTCTTGGGATTGGCAATAAAAAGCTTCAGGGACTGAGCTTTAATTGAGAATTTCTAGTGCATGCATAACTGTTGCATGTTTTTGTGCACTGTGTAAAGATTGTCTTTGTATTACTCAAATGATCATTTCTGTTTCATCAGAGAGCTGATTACAGGATGGATTTTGGTATTGTTATTCTTTGGCTGCATCATAATTTGTAAAAAAAAAACATTAAAAAAACAAAAAAACAAACTCACTCAAACACTTCTTATTGATTTAATAAATATTTGAACAGCCAGCAGCAAAGGTAAGAGAGAAAGGCAGTAATTCCAGGAGAGATAGGAACTCTGGGAAAGAATCAGGCACAGGAGGTGTTGCCAGCCAGACATAAGGAAAGAAACAAGTGTTAGGAATAAGAGACTGAGGGGTAATGGGCCACATGGCAGGACATAGTCCAGAGCAGTACAGTTGGGTTAGAATAGCTGAGAATCTGCCCAGCTATACTGCCTACGTTTATAATAAATATAATGTTTCTGTGTCATTATTAAGGAGCTGACAAACACTCAAGAAATTAAAATTTTACATAATATTTCAAATTCATCATCCACTCAGGGTTGTTTTTAACCATGACCCAAATGGAAGCCAGGGCATCCAAGGACTGAGATCCTAACAACCTAATTCAGAAGCTAAATAAAACTCTGCAGGCACAGTAGTTCTTAGCTCATCTAGGTTATGAATAGAAACGAAAAGTAACTTCTGAGGACTTTTTTGATACTAAAGACACAAGGAACTATTGGAAAATTGGTTAATAACCTGAAATATGTCCCAACCAATTTTAATAGTTCTAGAATTGATTCAGGACTGTCTTGTAAATTCACATACACTAGAAACATGATATCGCTGAGATATATCTCCAGCCCAGTATTTTAAATACTTATTTATCATCACTTGACTCTAATAAAACATCACACAAGGAGAGGTATTTGAGTCTAGAAGATTAAAAGAAAACTCTTCTAAATTGAACAATGGAAATATGCTACTCTGTAACAGGATCTCAATAAAGGTGTTTCAATGGGATCACATTGAACATTTAAAAACCATTATATCTAAGCATCTAATGATTAAGAAATTAGTCTTTTTGTTTATTTTTATTTTTTAAATATTTATTTATTACTTCAGGTTACATCTCCATCACAGTGTCCTCTTTCGACCCCTCCCAGTCCCGTCCTCCCACCCTCTATATCCTAACCCTTCCTTCCATCCCACTCCTCTGGAGTGGAATGTCCCTAAATAACAGTCCCCCACCCCAGTTCAGCAGTCATATGAGGGCCAAGAGCCTCCTCATACACTGGGGGCCTTACAAGGCAGCACCACTAGGCCAAATATCTCCTTGACAGGGAAAAAAAGTCTATGTTCATGTTCTCTTTGGTGTGTTGGTTGTAGTATAGATATCCTGTACTATATAGCTAAAATCCGACTATAAGTGAATAGATGACATGTGCATCCTTCTGAGTCTGGGTTAGCTCACTCAGGACGAGCTTCTCTAGTTCCATC
Source organism: Lophiomys imhausi (assembly GCA_907164525.1). Classification (NCBI taxonomy): domain Eukaryota; kingdom Metazoa; phylum Chordata; class Mammalia; order Rodentia; family Muridae; genus Lophiomys; species Lophiomys imhausi. Next base: position 2,226,525 of record CAJQZJ010034368.1, read on the forward strand.
CATTTGGCTGAAAATTGCATAATTTCATTGTTTCTGATAGCTGAGTAGTATTCCATTGTGTAGATGTACCACAGTCTTGTTTCTTAATGTCCAGGAAAGCTTGAGAATTGTGGATATAGACATTGCAGAATATCTGTCTCAATACCACAGCAAAGTTTATTCCAGAGTATGTCTATTACATGACAATTCTAACCACTAAATTATCAAATATTTACATAACAGTTGTAATATGAATTAACTGAAATAGTCTGGGAGAGTAGAAGACTATCACAAGAACAATCTCTACATTCAATCTATTTACCAGTTCAAAGGAAGAGCCAGCCCAACATAGACGACATCAACATAGTGGTAGGATAAGGGCAAGAATGTGCAACAGTGCTTCTCACGACAAGTTCAAGCGAAGTAAGGAATGATGGTGGGAAAAGACAAGCCAGGGAAAAGTGATGAGCAAAAAAAAAAAAAGTGTTAAAAGACATTGTGTAGGTTTAGGACTGTAGCTGAGTAGTAGAACCTTTTACCTAGCATATGTGACAACTCATGTTCACTGTCCAGTGTTGCCAAGTAACATAACAACATAAAAAACAAATGAATAAACAAATACATATCATGGGCCTGTGACATGGCTATTGAGTAAAGGTGCATATGGCTAAGACTGACAGCCTGAGCTTGATTTCCAAAACCTTAATGGTAAAAAACATAACAAAACAATCAAACAAACCAAAAATACCTCAGGCTGTCTTCCAATGTCCACAACTGTGCCATAGCATGTATGTGCCTACCTATACACATATAATCTAGAGATATCACATTTGGAGATATACTCAAAGGATTCCATATCCTCGCTGTAAGTGGCATCCTCTTTTTCAAGGGTCAGCTACACTCCTGAGCTAGCCACTCATAGAATCACTGATCAAGAGGCAATATTAGAGTTATAAGTTCATGTTCTTTCTTTGTTTAAATTAATTTACATTTGTTTGCCTATTGTATATGTACATGATATAGCTAGATCATATGAACAATCTATTTCTAGCTTTCTAAGGAACCTGTATACTGATTTTTTATTATGACTTTATCAGTTTGCACTGAAATCAATAGTGTTTTCTCCCTGTCTCAATGGCATCATTTGTTGTCATTTGAAATATTTATCTTATCAATTCCTGTCAGGGTTAGGTGAAATCTAAAGTGAGTTTTAATTTACATTTTCCAGATGGCTAAAGATGTTGAAAGTCTTAAAAACTATTTCTCATCTATTTGTATTTCTTCTTTTTGAGCTCTCTATTTAGTTCTTTGTGTGATCTTTTAATTAGGTTGGCTTTTTCTTAATATTTAGAGCTTCAAGATCTTGATATAGTTTCAATTCTAACACTCTAACACTGTCAGATGTATAGCTGCTAATGTTTGCCTTGTTTTGTGTTTCAATTCTGAAGTCTCCACTTCACTTAAATGATGATGTATCTTGCTATAAGAAGATTTTACTTTCACGGTCTCATTTGTTAATTGTTGGCCTTAATGTCTTCAATACTAGGGTAGTGCTCATAACGTCCTTTCCTGTAAGTTGAAGTGCATTTTTCAGCTTTCTCTTCTCCCAAGTTCTGGGTATCAGTCATTTTGTTGCTGTCCTTGATCAGCATGGAGTTGAGTTGCATGCAGGATGAGAGATATGAATCTTGTTTCTTTCTGCTGCATGCAGCTATCCAATCTGAAAGTACGTTTTGAAGATCCTCTCTTTTCTCTAATGTGCCTCTTTGACAATAATCAGTTGAATATAGTGATTTTAGGCTTTATGCTGATTATAAATGTTATCCTACTGATCAATTTGGCCCTTTATGTCAGTACCATCCTGTTATTATTGATATAGATCTTCATTATAGCTTGAAATATTGGCTGGTGATACCTCAAGCCATTTTTTTTACTAAGAATTGTTTTAGCAATCTTGGGTCATTCATATTACCATATAGAATGTAAGATTATCTAATCACTTTCTATGAAGAATTGAGTTGGAATTTTGATAAAAGTTGTATTGAATTTGTAGATTGTTTTTGGTTGGATGAACATTTTCATAATACTAACCTGCTGGCAACCAGTGCTGGCAGGGTTCTGGAACCTGAAGGCAGTTACTTGGTGTTGGTGAAAGTGAAGAAGCTGACTACCTGTTGATTTTCAAATAAGTGACCCCAAATATCTCAAGCAGTCTTTATTTATTTAATCATGAGCCTGCTCACCTGAGCTGGGACACCATTGGTTATTTTTTGAAGAAATCATAACATCAGCATTATAAAAGCCCCATCTTTACAAAAAGCCCCTAATAGTTTCCCTTGCTCCTTTCCCCCTCCTGCTGGATAAATCACTCCCTAACCTTATTTTGTGCTAAAAACACAATTTCAGCAAGGCAGAGAAATAATCATTGTACCAAGCAACTTTTCCTGATACACTCCTATCCTATTCTAATAGCATCTTTCCAAGAGGCATTTTTAAGACTCTTGATCAGACACAGCTTCCCTGCTGATCAGACATACCTTCCTTAGAACAGCTATGCAAGCAGGACCCATTGCTTACCACAAAGGCTTATACAGTATGATTGCAGATGCTTCTCTGGGACATGATTGCATGTCCCAAAATATCCAGTATTAATGGTCACATCTGGCAGATCAATAGAAGCAGAGAGAGAACAGGATGATTTTACCTCTTGAAAGAGTACTGACAAAAACAGAATCATACCCAGGGCTTTCAGCCACCCTAATCTCAGCCTTGCCCATTACTGATGAAGTGAAACTAAATATTGCTATGAGTGTAAACAGCATAGTAAAAGCCTAGAGACCTTGTAGCACATGTGATCTAGGTAAGAAGCATAGAGGTTAACAAATTCACCACAAGTCTTTGACAAGTTGAAGGGGATTTTCATGAGCCTTGCCACAGTAGAGTTCCATCAGTGAAACATCCACATGCTGTTCCCTGCAGACGCTGCAGGGCCACCACTGTTAATCTTAACAGTCTATGAGAATAGGAAGTCTTTTATCCTATGGCATCTTCTACAATTTATTATTTGAATGGCATAGAGTTTTATTGTAGGCACTTTGCATTCTTTTCAAATTGATTTATAGTTGTTTTATATTTTTCCTTTTATTGAAAATATATTTTCCCTACATATTATATTCTGATTACAATTTCCCTTCCCTCTACTCCTTCCAGTTTCTCTCCACTTCCCCTCCCACTCAAATCCACAGACTTTCTGTCTCTTATTAGAAAATAAATGGGCTTCTAAGGAATAACAATAAAATTAAATGAGAAAAAATCCTGACACATCAGAATAGGACAAAACAAACAAATGGAACAATAAATGCATAATAGCATAATAAATGGGACAAACAACAAAGATAGGTACATTTTGAAAACAGCAAGAGAATACACATTTTCCACATAAGTGATTATTAAATTAAATTTATTATTTCTTTTATTAAAAGAACATTGCCATATTTCCTACTCAAGGAAATTATAGGCTCATACAATTCAATTGTTCATGTTATAGTTCGTCCTCAAAATCTAAAATGACACAGCAACATAAAACCTCATAACTTTTAGAAATTAGAGGACCAAATTTATCCTGTGATACTATGCAGTCATTAATATTCAATTACTGTTTAACCCTGTTTAAAGCATTAAAACAAGCATTAATGCTAACAATGGGTTCTTACTGTAAGCACTCCTTCTGATATTAATTTTTCTTTAAAAACAATAATAAATGGGACATTTCGACTCCCTAACTGGAAGCTGTTAGACTCTTTTTTTTAATAATTTATTTTTTATTTCTTCAAGTTACATCTCAATCACAATCCCCTCCCTACTCCCCCCTTTCAGTCCAAAAAATGGTTCTTTTTCTTATAACTATAAATACAATACAAAACAACAGAAATAAATAGGCCACAATTATAAGAGTTATATGGCTTAGCATACATTCCCAATGTCCAGTCCATATGTATTTGGCACCTGACTTTAACATTCTACTATCTAACCATCTCCATGAGTTTAAAGTTCTATATATAACTCAGCTTTCATACTAACTTGCCTCATAATTTTAAAAACATCTTCTTAGATCCAGAACACCCTCTTGATTCCTAAACAACTCAAAATTTAACTATGAGACTCTAGCTATCTATTCTTCAACCACCTCAGAGACCTGAGAGGGATAAATATATCTGATTATATAGGAAGTGCAGGGCCTGTAGCTTCCAAAACTAAGAAATGACATACCAGTGGCTGCCTGGACAGTTCCCATTTTCTCTCCATACATTACAGCATCAATCTTCAGCCATTTGGCCCCATTTCTCTGACAGACATTGATTGTAGAGCAGGAATTATGAAGGACTTACCTACCCTGTCTTGGCAGAGCTAGGCTGTCGACTTATCTGCTTCCAAGTTTTGTCCTTTTTGGACAGAAGTCTGTCTACAGTTGAAGCAAGGGGTTTTTCTTGCCAAGAGAAAGGCTTACCACCAATTCAATCATCTCCCACTGGAGATTCTTCGATGCTCATCTTCTACTTGGAGTAGAATAGAGGGTGCTGTCAGGAGCTGACATGTCTCAATATCAAAAAATCTTAAGTTAAGAAAACATCTTTGAATGTCATATTCTGCAGATCTCTTGAGGTTTTTGAAGATGCCCTATCTATCTCTTATATTTAGATAAGCAAATATTGCTTGTCTCTTAGCAACTTGATTTCTGAGTAGCTTAGAAAATAACTGTGGTAGACTGTCATAGTAACTAACAAAATGACACATTTTCATGACTATTAGTTTCTGTTTCTTAATTATCCTAAACAGTTTATGTCGGTTGGTAGCAAGAGGTCAAAACTTGACAGTTCCGCTGGAACCCTGAGTGGAACAAAAGATTATCAGTGTATCAAGCCACACTTCCGTTATGCCCACTATCAGCCATTGGAAACACTTTATGAACACTTTGAAGAATCCACATGTTAACCTCAGTTGCTTGTTCTTGAACCACAATTGTGCCTCTTAAAGGTATATCTACAACCATGATTCTTTCAGTTTACTGTAGTTTTTTTTGGATTGGTTTGCTTTGCTTTGATTAGATTTGCTTTTGCAATTGCACATTTTGAGAACTCTCGGGAGCACAGCAGTGTTTTGTAACAGGCCAGAGAGGTAGTACTTCCTTTTTTGACCTTGCAGAGGAACCTCTGTGATTGATATAAAGGCGAAAGTAACATGATTGATTTAAAACAGAATGCTTCCGTTATGTGACAGTCTGTGTGATGGATGAAAACACCCCTCTGTAGGGAGTGAAGGAAGTCCTGAGTGAGTATAATCCTGGGTAAATGCAGCCATTGACATGGGGACAGTGATATTGAGTATCACAGAGACTCAGATCTATGGAGAAAGTGGAAAAGAAGCCTTCTTCCCTAGAGCGAGGATCAGAGGGGAATGCAGTCTTTTCCTCCGGTCCATGTGTGGTGTTCACAATATGTGCAGAAATTGTCCACCTCAGCTTTCTCCCTATCTGAAGACTGCCTTTCAGAGACTGCTCCTACTGAGATGAGGTAAATCTGCCTCCTTGATGCAGTTGAATACCAAAGCTCTGCCCCCTTGTTTATATGAATGTAATAAACCCACCACCTTGTTCAGTATGCAACAACCCTGTCTACATTTAAACTCTACATAATAAATGTTAAGCCTTTAGGACACTGTGGTTTCTCCATTCAAGAGCACCAACCACCCAACTCCATCTTTCTGTTTGTCTCTGTGTCAGTCATTTCTTCACGCTTTCACCATCACTAGCCAAGCCCAAACTTCTAGAAGATTTTTTCATCTACCCAGAAATTTACTTCAATAGAGCAAAACAATATCTACTAATTAATAGCACACAACTTTATACTATTTAAGTATTTACCTTCTTTGAAACTGGATCATTATTGTTCTCAACTACTTGTTTTTAACCCCTTTAAAATTATTGCGAATTTTGTTCTTTAGCTTGCACTGATACATTTTAGAACCTTAGAACATCACCCCTGGGAATGAAAAGAACACACACCCACACACTGGCATTAATATCTATTTACTCAAATATATGAAAAATGCCTATAACCAGAGCACTAAATTTTGCTTAACAAGCAGTTCTAAATATAAGTAACATTTTGAAAACAGCAAGAGAATACACATTTTCCACATGTGTGAAAGGATTATTCTCTGTTTATCACTGTCTTAAGATTTAGTGGTATACATTCATTAAATAATTATGGCGTATAGGTGGAAGGTCTTTGAAAGCCTTAAATCAATTTAATGAATACTGTCATTCTTCCAGAGACAATATATCTTATTTCAAAGATGCATGTATGATTATAATCTACTGTATACATTTTTGACCTTTAAGCTCCTCAACACTTTGTAAGAAACTCTTTAATCATTCTCCATTGACCTGAGGCCACCAAGTCACTGCAACAGATTATTATTGAGGTTGTCACCATGTGAGAGCAGAAACTGTTATTTATCCAGTCAATTTGATTATTCTGCTCAGGGAAATTAATAAAGTGACCTTGCAAAACCCATTGCTCTTCAGAGGGCAAGTTGGTATTTCTCTAACAAAGGAAGCAGGGATCTTGGTGGCAAAGTCTACTAGCAGAAAATCTAGTCCAAATCAACAGTTGGCAGGAATTCCTATCCAAATCATCTTATTTTCATGGCAGATGTAACTCAGAATTAATTTTGCATTTGTAACAGAAAACCTGGGACAAGACCACCTCTGATATTACAACTAAGAGACCAGACAGCACTTGGCAAAGGGTTTTTTATATATAATGTATTTATAGACTATTTAATGTGCTACTTGAAAATTTCTTATATGTAAATGCCACCATCTCATCATCTGCTGCACCCAGCACAGCAAAGGCAGGGAAACTATGCAGAATATCTTGTTTCTAATGCCTATGTTTCCAGATATGATAATAAAGGCTTAGATGAGTGTGTAGTAGTGTATGTTAGCAGAAAGTATGAATTTAGCCAGCCACACTTAAATGTGGCATCTACCACATCTAACCACATGGTTTAAATTCATTCTGCTTACAAAAGCACTTCTGTTACAGATTTTAATTATCAATACTATATGCTACATTCTATATATATTTTGAAAATATTGGAAAAGAAAGTTAAAAATTGTTGGCATAATTGTGAGCACCTGCAGATATTGATATTTTAATTCAGTAGACTTTGGACATCTGTAAATACTTCATATGCAGTGAGTGAATTAATAGCTGCAGATAGTTTCTTCACAAGATTGTTGTAGCCCTTCCATGTTCTGTTCCTATACAGAAATAAGAGACTTTGTGCACTCATTAGTGATGGTGTAGTGTTAAGCATTCTAAATGTTAATTAATTGGTCCTGCTTGCTGTCTGTTACTTACATTGACGCTGATTGGTTAATTAAAATGCTGAGGCCTGAGACTGGGCAAAAACAGAGAAAGGTGGGACTTCCTGAGATTAAAACAGGAAGTAAGCCTGTGCTTTAGACAGAGGATTAATTCGTTCCAGCCAGGAGTAGAAGGAAGGAGGACACACACCATGGGTTAGAGAAAAGAACCTCATTCCACATGGCCAGGAACATCGACCTAGTATGGAAAATGGCAGTCCAAGGGGACATATGTATATATGGGGTCATATTTGGGTAACAGAATTATGAGCTAGCTTAGATGGGCCAAGATTGCTCAATACAGGCCTAGGCTTGTTAAAATCCACGTGGTGTCTATATATTCATTTATAATGGCGGGTTAAGTATGAATGGCTACAGAACCAATTAAATATAACCTAAATAATAATAAACACTTTAATTAACCATTTTTTCCTACACATTAGTGAATACCATTGTCAATGACTTAAGCAGAAAGAAGTAATGGAGATATGTTCAGAGAAGAAATGCTCAGTTCATTGTGTGCTCTGGATTCTGTAAGATAGATATTTAATGTCTTCTGTACAGCGTCTGTGGAAACCACATCTCTGAACAATGACAAGTCAGAAAAAAAATAAGAAAATAAAGAATTAAGTCAAATACATGAACTGAGTTTATCAGAGACTTCTCAAAAGAGTATACAGATGGCCAATGAGTGCTTTACAAAGTGTTCAACACCTTTAGCCATCAGTGAAACATAAAATAAAATTACTATGAAGATCTGTATCATTCAGGATAGAATGGCTACCACCAGGAAAACAAATGACAACAAATACTGGAAAGAATATAGGGAAAGAGGAACCCTCCTTATCCATTGGTGATGGGAGTGGAAAGTGGTGCCATAATTATGGAAATCAGTGTGGAGATTCCTCAATGAGCTAAAGATAACAGTTTCATATAGAGTTGTAGCACTCTCTGTATCTATGCTAAAGACTGAACCTTACAGTGCTACTATCCATGTTTATAGGTTCTCTATTTACAATAGAGAAAAGTAGAATCAGCCTAGAAGAATAAAAATCAGTGAAAATGTGGTGCAAGCACACAATGGGACTTTATTTATCCATAAAGAAAATGAATTATGAAATTTGCAGGAAAATGGATGAGTCAGGAAAGTGTTATATTAAGTTCAGTAACAGGCTCAAAAAGACAAACACTGCATGCTTTGAGGTAGGAGAATATGATCAGGAATTTAAAATTTCTCATACATGGTCAAATGTTCTGATTGATTATGATTATTTTTAGAATTTTAAATGTAACATAGTTAACATCTACTCAAAATTAATTATAGGATTATTTTCTGATGAAATTATTTTTCTCCATGTCATGATGCCTTTCTAGTTTTTTGGCATCTCTCTTTCCTTATTCTCATGTGGATTTGCATATATAAAAATTAGAAGCTTGAACTTTGTGATGTTATATTTGTATGTAAACTACAAACATATTTACTTATTTATGAATGAAAATTTTGAGACCAATGAGTTTGAAGTTTTTCTCCACTTTGTCTTCTATTAGATTTAGTGTGTCTGGCTTTATGTTTAGGTTTTGATCTACTTGGACTTAAGTTTTGTACAAGGTGATAATTTATGGGACCATTTGCATTCTTCTACATGTTGACATCCAGTTAGACCAGCACCATTTGTTGAAGATGCTTTCTTTTTTCCATTGTACAGGTTGGCTTCTTTGTCAAAAATTAAGTGACCATTGGTGTGTGGGTTTATTTCAAGGTCTTCGATTAGATTCCATTGATCAACTGGTCTGTTTCTATACCAGTACCATGTTGGTTTTATTACTATTGCTCTGTAGTATAGCTTGATATCTGGGATGGTGATACCTCTAGAAGATTTTTTATTGTACAGGATTGATTTAGCTATTCTGGTTTTTTTGTTATTCCATAGGAAATTGAGACTTGTTCTTTCAAGGTATGAAAAAATTGTGTTGATATTTCCATAGGAATTGCATTGAATCTGTATATTGCTTTTGGTAGGATGGCCATGTTTATTATGTTGATCCTACCTATCCATGACCATGGGAAATCTTTCAATCTTCTGATGTCTCCTTCAATTTCTTTCTTCAATGAGACCTTGTGAAACTGAAAAGCTTCTGTAAGGCAAAGAACACTGTCATTAGAACAAAACAGGAACCTACAGATTGGGAAGAGGTCTTTTCAACCCCACATCTGACAGAGGATTAATATCCAAAATTTATAAAGAACTCAAGAAATTAAACACCAAGAAACCAAATAATCCAATTTAAAAATCTGGAACATATCTAAACCAAGAATTCACAAGAGGATTCTCTAATGGCCGAAAGACACTTGAAGAAATGCTCAACATCCTTAATCATCAGAGAAATGAAACTCAAGATGACTCTGAGATTCCATCTCACACCTGTCAGAATTCCTAAAATGAAAACTCAAATGACAGCACATGCTGGTGAGGTTGTGGAGAAAGATGAACACTCCTCCATTGCTGGTGGGAGTGCAAACTTGTACAACCACTACGGAAATCAGTCTGACAATATCTTAGAAAACTTGAAATATTTCTACCTCAAGACCCAGCCATACCACTCCTGGGTATATATCCAAATGATTCCTTATCAAACCACAGGGGCATTCCTCAACTATGTTAATAGCAGCTTTATTTGTAATAGCTAGACACTGGAAACAACCCAGATGTTCCTCCACTGATGAATGGATAAAAAAGCTGTGGTACATTTACACAATGGAATACTACTCAGCCATCAGAAACAAGAAACTCATGCAATTGCTGCCAAATGGATGGATCTAGAAAAGCTCATCCTGAGTGAGCTAACCCAGACACAAAAAGATGCACATGGCATCTATTCACTTATAACTGGATTTTAGCCATGTGGTACAGGATAACTATCCTACAACTAACAGACTGAAAGGAACGGTAGCATAGACTTCGTTATTTGTTATTGAGACACTTTGCCCTAGTGGAGCTACCATGTAGCTAATAACTTCTTCTTACCCAGGGTAAGGGGAAGTTATTAGCCCTCATATGGCTGATGAACTGAAGGGGGCTGATATGTAGGGGCACCCCACACTGTAGGAGTAGGATAGGTGGGAGAAGGGGGAGAGGATGGGAAGGTGGGACAAGGAAGGGTGGAGTGAGGGGACTCTGATGGAGATGTAACTTGAGGTAATAAAGAAACTTTTATAAAAAAATTAAAAAATAAGACCCAAAACTTTGAGGACACTAAAAGATGTAGGTTAAACACTTCAAGCTGCAGGCATAGATGAGCATGTTCTGAACAGGACTGGGACAGTACGGGAAATACTCATAAAAAATGGAAAATGAGATTGCCATAAAGAAGCAATCTACTATAGAATAGTGAAGAATCAATCACCAGAGTGAAGAAACAGCCCAAAGAATTGAAAGAGTATCATTGCCTATTATATCTTACAGATAATTAGTATCTAGTGCATATAAAAAATCAAATAATCCCATCAATAAATTGGCTGATGAATTGAAAAGAGAGTTCTCAAAAGGAGAGCACAAAAGACTAATGAATATTTGCATAATCTTTTCAATATCTCTATTTATAAATAAAATAAAATTTATAACTGCTTCGATATTCCATCTCATCCTAGGTAAATATGTATAATTAAGAAAATAAACAATAACAAATGCTAGTATATATGTGGCTTAAAAACATCCCTATTCACTTCTGTGATGTATGCTTGTAAATGCCTATAAAAATTTAGCATAGAGGGGCTGGAGAGATGGCTCAGCGGTTAAGAGCACTGCCTAGTGCTCTTCCAAAAAGTCCTGAGTTCAATTCCCAGCAACCACATGGTGGCTCACAACCATCCACAATGTGATCTGGTGCCCTCTTCTGGAATGCAGGTGTACATGCAGATAGAGCACACATATGCATAAAATAAATAAAATAAATCTTAAAAAAAAAAAATTAGCATAGAACTTCCTCTTCTAAGTGAAACTAGAACAATCCTATGATACAGCTATAGTAATCTTGGTTGTATACTCAAAGGAATCTAAATTAACACACCACAGTGATACTTGTAGGTCTGAGCAAGTACATTTATTTCTGTACTTATGTACAAAAGCCATGAAGTAGATTGAGCCTTGTTGTCCATGAACAGATGAATTGATAGAGAAAAGGTGATGTAGGCGCACAACTAAATTTTTTGCATCTGTGAAGAAATGAAATCCCAATGTTTGTAGGAAAATAGATGCCAGTGGCTATCATTGTGCTAAAGAAATACGTCAGATTCAGGCAAATCCTTTATTTTTTATTTTTTATTTATTATTATTATTATTATTATTATTATTATTATTATTATTATTTGCATTTGTGGAACCTGTAAGTACCTGCACTTACTTATTAAACCAAGTTACCTGATATGGCCATGAGGAATTAAACCAGGATATTTGGAGGGGTTGAGGTTGTGACAATTTTATTGAGAGCAATGATACTTTTTATATTCTTACCAGAAAGAGAATAGAGTGGTAATTGTCAGCATCAATACAGTTGTAGTTTCCAGAATACAATGATGTTTGCAAACTTTACAGGGTACACAAGATAGATGCCTAAGAGCAATTGTCCTCTCCAGCTTCCATGCTTCCTTGACTTCCAAGAGAACGAACATACAGAGAAACAAAAAGCAGAGTGAATACTTGACTGTGTGAAGGAGTACCTAAGTTCAAAGGCACACAGTGCCTCTGAAGCCATGAACTCTATCTTGAAAACCCTATGATGTATGCTCCTCAAAGCAGCTAGGCCAGGCTAACTCTATGGTTCCCTGCAGGAATCTAGATTTAAAATTATGTAGGTGTGTGTGTTTGTATTTGGGTACATGTATTAGAAGATTATAGGATATGATAAGGAGACCATGAAATGGGAGGAAGAACTCTTAAAGAAATATCAGAAGTACAGAAGATAATGGAATGTTTGTAGGTGAGAAAAGAGCAGAGTGAGGAGCAATAGGAAAGAAGGGAGAAAGCTAGACAGGGCATGTGGAAGGCACAAGAATATTAAGATACAGGTAACCAATGAGAAAAATATGTGTAAGTGCATATATCTACGTTTTCATAAGACCTCACCTGAAGACACAATAACAGAGGGGATAAGAGTTACACATATAAATTCTGGGAACAAACATTCATACCACAGATTCCCAGTCTGTCAAATGTTCTTTGTTGTCACAGGCTGGCTGTAAGTCCATTTCATGCAGTCCCCGACCCAGCATCTGTGCTGGTGGATCAGCTTCTGTGTGGAACATTGCTGGTTTTATGAGTGAAAGAGGCATAGTCACAGGGAATCCATGCTGCCTTTTGCAGTGTTTGCCTGCTGTCTGCACTTACATTTTGTTTGCTCAGAAAATAACTTACCTAAGGCAGACATAAATGTAATGGGGAAGTAGAATTCTCTTCCAAGTTGGACAACTGCATACAGAGGTAAAACAGCACCTGCTAATGTAATATATTGACATTTTCTATTTTTAAAACAAGCTTTCAAATTCCTAATATTCATTTCATTTTTGTTGTAGTTTAGTAAATTTTCATGGATGATTTTTATCATCCATGTCTCTTGGTGAAACTGCTATGTATTTTTCTTTTTGACTATCGGGAAAGAAACTAGCTTAGTAAAATTGCATGAACTATAACTTCGCTTTATCGAAAGCGAAGTGATGGCTTCATTCACAAAATATTTGAGGTCAGTGCTTCAAATCAAAATGTTTTTGATTCCATGCATCATGGGCTATTTATGTTCTGTAGTAGGGTTTTTTTTGGAATTATGTTTCTAGGAATTTTTTTCATGGCAACATACATTGTAAAATTTTTATTGCTTATCAATAAATACCATTTCTATATTTCAAATGATCTCAGTTTGAACTCATACCATCATTGATTAGAGTATTCTGTCTTTGGTTTATTATTTTCATTAGAACTTTAAAATTTTTACTTGTCTTTAAAGATACATCTTATTACCCAAATTCCTTTCTATTCTTTAGTCTTTCATTAATTTCTGCTATCGTAATCATAGATAGTCTGATTTAGTTTTACATCTGAATGCTTCACTTAACAAAATTTAACATTATTGCCTTCTTATAACTACATACAATTTTCTATTGCCAATTTATTTGTAGCACAGGAGTTTTTGATATTTTGATAGTTGTGACTTGGGTAGTTCTAGATCATTTAAGGCAGTATTTCTCAACCTTCCTAATGCTGCTACCCTGAAATACAGTTTCTCATGTTTTAGTGACCTCCCCAATCTTAAAATTAAGTCATTGCTGCTTTAAAAATGTAATTTTCTACTGCTATAATTGTAATGTAAATAAATGATATGTGGGATATCTAATATGTGACCCCTACAAAGGAGTCACAACCTACAGGTTTTAAAAGTTTTAAAAGGTTCCTGTTACTTCTCATTTGACAGCTGCTTAACATGTTTTAATGGTACTAATGTATTGGACTGTTATTTTTGTTTTTCTATTATTACTTACATGGAACTTAATTCTATAATACTTGCCCATATCATTAAAGTGTACATAGCAAGAACTGGGTGTATGGTAGAAATCACACACAGATTGAGCTCTCTATTTAGTTTTTACTTATATAAATTTACATTTTTAATTTAGGTGCAGTAAAAGAAAACCAATAATAACGAATATTAAAATAGAATAACTAAGGCTGGCCATAGTGGTACACATATGTGGTAGGCAGAAGAAGACAGATATCTGTGAGTTTGAGGCCAGTGAAGTCTACATAGTGAGTTTCAAGCAAGCCAGAAGAACACAGTGAGACCTAGTCTAAATAAATAAATACATACATACATACATATATACATATTTCTATCTTAAAATAGTTTTGCTGTATTGTACCATGTTATTATTCTTATGGAAAAAAAACATAATGTCTATGAGGAAATGTGGTATGGGAGATGATGAGCCTTTATCATTAGCTTACCTTAGTGATAACCCCATAGCTAACCCGATACTGAAGAGAGATGCTAAATAACTAATAGGAGGGCAGTGTATGACACTATGGAAAACACAATAATTCTAACTGTAAGAGATCGAGTACAGGTAGATCCAAGATGGCACCATCCATAAAGCATGATATCTGAGTAGTGGGTGAATGAGATTAGTCACTGTGGAGTGAATGTGAGGTCCCGCAGCCAACTGCGAAACACAGATGGTGTCTGAATTTCCCCAGCAAACACTGAGACTGGTCACCACACAATACAGCTCACATAGGCCCCAGGAACACCACTCTGGTATCAGCCAGTTTGGTCACCTGGCTGGAGAGGAGCGCCAGCCAGAGAAGATCTAGCCCATGAGCACAACATAACCAAACCTATGGGAAACAATGAAAGCTGTGCTATGAGGAAAGTTCATAGCACTAAGTGCCTTCAAAGAGAAAATTGGGACAGCTCATATTAGTGAATTAACAGCAGAACTGGAAGAGCTGGGAAAAAAAGAAGTAAACACTCCCAAGAGGAGCACAAGGCAGGAAATCATCAAAATTAGGGCTGAAATCAACAACTTAGAAACAAAAAGAACAATACAAAGAATTGATGAAACCAAGAGTTGGTTCTTTGAGAAAATCAACAAAATAGACAAACGTTTAGCCGAATTAACTAAAAGGCAGAGAGAAAAAACACAAATCAACAAAATCAGAAACGAAAAGGGAGAAATAACAACAGACATTGAGAAAATCCAGAGAATCTTTAGGTCCTACTTTAAAAATCTGTACTCCACCAAATTTGAAAACTTAAGCAAAATGGACAATTTTCTCGATAGATTCCACCTACCAAAGTTAAATCAAGATCAGGTTAAGAGATTAAATAACCCTATAACCCCTAAGGAAATAGAAACAGTCATTAAAATCCCCCCCCCCAAAAAAAAAGCCCAGGGGCAGGTGGTTTCAGCACAGAATTCTACCAGACTTTCAAAGAAGAGCTAATTCCAATATTCTTCAAACTCTTCCACAAAATAGAATCAAAAGGAACACTGCCAAACTCATTCTATTCTATGAGGCCACAGTCACCCTGATTCCTAAACCACAGAAAGACCCAACAAAGAAAGAGACCTTCAGACCAATTTCTCTCATGAACATAGATGCAAAAATACTTAATAAAATACTGGCAAACTGAATCCAAGAACACATCAAAAGTATCATACACCTTAATCATGTATGAAGCATTCCTTCATCCCAGTAATGCAAGGATAATTCAACATATGAAAATCCATCAACATAATTCACCATATAAAAAAGCTGAAAGAAATAAAACCACAGAATAACTATACTGCAACCAATGCACCAAAGGGAATATGAACATAGACTTTGTTTGCTATCTATGAGACACTTTGTCCTAGTGTTGCTTCCTTGGTAGGCCCCCAGTGTATAAGAAGGCTCTTGGCCCTCATATGACTACTAAACTGTGGCAGGGGACTGTTTTGTAAGGACCCTCCACTCCAGAGCAGTGGGATGGAAGGGATAGGGAGTAGAGGGTTGGAGGGCAGGACTGGGAGGGGTGGAAAGAGAACACTGTGATGGAGATGTAACCTGAAGTAATAAATAAATATTTTGTAAAGTAAAGCAAATAAACTCAGTATTTCACCAAATTAAAAAAAAAAGATGTTTTAAAGTAAAGCTTAGAAATTGTTAGTAACAGTGAACAAATTTGCAAGCCTACTGGGACTGCCACTGTTCTAAGTGCTTACTTAGAACACAATAATGTGTTTAGACTTAAAGAAAATGAATGTGTAGGAAGTACTTGTAGGAAGTACTTTCCCATTTTGCAAGTGAGAAATTGGGAAATAAAGTTAGCCTATCACAGGGCTCACAAGCATTAAAAGCTAGTAAGAAAAAAATCTCCAAAACCCATATCTTCACCACTATTCATGAGTCAATATAAAATCCTTCTAATCTTAATATCCAGTACATGGTTCCTATTTGTAAATAAAAACTACCCAGAGAAGTTGAAGAATGCATAATCTACTTGAAAATCTATATAAGAAAATTCAAACTTCTTTATAAAGTACATTGTACATTTCATCTTTATAAAACTTCCTCGTTCAACTCCAAATTTTGTGAATAACTTTGTATGTATGTGCACAAAGATATGTGTTAACTAAACCCTAAGCAAATGGAAGCACAAATGTTTTACTTTTAATCTAACTACATACAGTTAAAATTGGTTCCCCATGTATATATGTGAGTATCAATGTGGAGACTAAAGATTAACATCAAATGTCATCCTCATTCTTTCTCTCCACCTCATTTTTTGAGGTGTAGTTCATTGAATCAATTAGTCTGAATGGCCAGTGAGTCCCAGGGATATTGCTGTCCGAGGACAAGTATTACAGGTACACACTACTGCTCTCAGGTTTGATATGCTTGCTTAGCAATCAAATTCAGACTCTCATGCTTGTGAAGAAAGTTGTTTACCAAATGAGCCATCTCCCCAGTCTTCTAAAATGTATGTTTTTAATGAGGAAAGAGAAAATCTGATTTACTGTAGACTTGATTTTAATTATTTTCCAACCATAAAGAAAGCCTTATACACATGTCATCTATAAAGATTATAAAATATTTGCAAAAATAAGTGATAATAACAGGAAACAAAGTTAAGGCATAGAAAATCAATGAACTGACAGATCTTTAAGACTCCATTGTGAAATTGTCCACTAAGTAGTTACCTTTGATTCTCTGCTGGTTATACAGTGTTTCAGTTATATGGAATTCAAATTTACCCATTTGAAACACAAGGGAAGAATATAGATTTATTGACGTCTATTTTATCAATGTTATTCTAATGAGAAAATCTGGATAAGGGAAAAATGTGCATTCAGGGGAAGCATTTAATATGCAGCTCAGTGAGACAGTGGTCAGTAAAAAAAACAAAAACAAAAACAAAAAAAATCCTCATGCCTGAGTCATAATTATGAGGGAAAGTGAGCAGGAGGCATCAGCTGCTGGCTGTGGTTTTCCTGTCTCCCTTCTCTGCATGTGAAAACATTTTAGATCTATGTTTATATGAACCCTAGGACTAGTTCAATTCAGGCATTCTGCTGCATCATTTCATGCAGGTGAAAACTGAGATAGACTAGTAAGCAACTTCCCCATGCTCTTTCTCATATTCTAGTCAGATATCTTTCCTTACAGAAAGATCACCTGATCTTTTTAAATATAAAGCCACATGAGAAGAAAATATCTACTTTCTGAGGCAAATACTATATGCAAACTGACCTTGAAGAGATCTTTCAACAATATTACTTAGTTTTGCCTCAGTGAATAAAATTCTTTTCCACAGAGTGACTTCTTATTCCCAGCTCACTTACTCTTTTCCCTAGAAAAAAAATCCTTTCCTCTTGACTCTTTTCTCTCTGTTTCTTGGGAAGAGAAGTTTTTGCAGTTCCAGGGGCTTATATCTGCATTAAGCCTCTTGATAACAATGCTAAGCTATCCTATCTTTTATCCTACATGTTGTTAATTTTCTTTCAGTTGTCTTTAGTTTTACCTAAAACTATTGAAGGATAGCAATATCTACACATAGTCTACACAACCAGAACTAATTTCAAATACAAACATTCAGGTTATAATTACACATAAAACCCAAACATAAGAACGCACTAAAAAGAAAAAGAAAAAAGAAACTGACCTGGCTTTAGATGTGGGGGTCCGAATTTTGAGTGATTGTGGTTCATGCTGGTAATCCCAGTGTTTGAGGGCCTGGAGTGGGAGAATTAAGAAGTGGAAGCCAGCATAGCCACATATTGAGACTGTCTCAAAAAGTATTGTGCAAGTAGCAACCATTATCTGATTGGATTTGATAACTGTATAAGCTATGTGTGTGCACACAACTTACTGTGTGCGTGAGTATGGTGTGCGTGTGCGCGTGCGCGTGCGTGCGTGCGTGCGTGCGTGCGTGCGTGCGTGCGTGCGTGTGTGTGTGTGTGTGTGTGTGTGTAACCAGGAAATTCAATCTGATCACTGATCCAGGACCAAAGCATAAGGAATTCTCTCTCTCTCTCTCTCTCTCTCTCTCTCTCTCTCTCTCTCTCTCTCTCTCTCTCTGTCTCTCTCTCTCTCATCAAGAGGAGGGGTTGTTCTCTTTCTAGGGAACATATTTTACTTCCATAAGCACTTCTATAATTGCACTTTTGTTAGAATGCTTAAGTTTATTCTCCTTTGGATGGAAGGTTTCTCTGTAATTTTTCCCATTAGAACCACACACTGGCTAACAGACATCTCCCTCATATTCAACATGGCACTCTCATTTCCTTTAATGCTGCCATTATTACCTGGATAACTACAGTGCAAATCCACTATGTAGGTACAATTCTGTCATGAATTACATTAGTTCAATACACCCTTAGCTGTTTGATCATTTTTCCTTTAGGCTTAGTGTTCTACTGAGAAGATGATGATAAAAATGAAAACACTGAAAAGAATTTAGAATATAGTTATGATTTTCCAGAACGTTGGTTTAATATAAGAATTTTTATATATTTCCCCATTGCACTCAAAGATGTTATAAAGAATGCAGTTTTCAAAATGTTATTGCCATTATTACTATCACCGAGTTGAGAAATTTGAAAATATAAGAACTAGTTTAAATAATATATGTATCTTTTAAAAATTTAAATCTATCAACTGGCTAGTGAATACTAATTCAAGTCACATACACACCTGAAGCTCATCACAACAAACGAGAGGGACAACAAAGGCTGAACTTAGAATATAAAGTTCTAAAGGACAATGGAATATTTGCTCTAATCATGACAGAAGAGAATTGTGACACTGTCATTGGTTCTGGCTATAGATAAGATGCTCAGGGAGAAATAAACATGTCCAGAGTGACTCGCAAACTCTCAGAGAAATTTTTTTTTTAATGATAGATAGAAAGTTCTTACATACACATCATATTTACTATTGTGGTGAACGTATTTTATTTTAGAGGTAAGAAAAAATACCAGCCAAGTCAGATAAACTAAGAAGAAATATGAAAGCAGCTGATGATTAAATTAAAGGATATCTGTGTAACTTTTTTCTTATTCAGTTGCCAATATGAAATTTTTATTGTCACTATTCACGTTTGTTTATTTGAACAAAAATGATAATATTTGGGTTTCAAATACACTTGGATTTTTTTAAAACATAGAACACAGTAAAGGAGAACAGAGATTCAGTGACCTCTTCACTATGTTCACATAACATATCAACATAGGCAGAAACAAGACAAGCCCCCCTCTCCTACAATACTGACCACAAATGGATCATACACCTAAATATGATAAGCAAACAAGAAGTTCTAGAAAAAAATAGGAAAATAAAAATGACCTACAACATTGGGTTAGAGACACATTTTTAAAAATAAGATTCTGAACCTAATTTTTAGCTTCAGCTCTCCATGAGTATTGTAGATGAGCCTGGCTTTAACCCAATCAGTTTATGGCCTCCTTGCAGATAACCTCAGGGTTGGCAGTTGATGGTATAAAACTGAAGATTTGCAGGACATTCAGAATATTCTTCGTTCATGGACAGGAGTTCTAGTTGGTTTATATCTCTTAGTTATTGAATGCAGAGCACACTTGAGGGCACATCTAATTTCAGAGGTGAAAGCAAGATAAAGCCCTCATAATACCGAGTTCAGTCTTTGTATTTTCTCCCACTGCTTCTCTCAATCCTCTCCTTTGTCTTTTACTTATTAAAATTGTAGCATCAGAATTTTACTGTGGAATCAATGTCTCTTTTACTGTGTGATTACCCCATTTACCTGGCCAGGTACAATTGGCATAACAAGAAATTCCTCTATGAACTTGATAATTTTATATGTATGTGTATATGTATATATATACATATACATATTAATGCATGTATAAACATATATGTGAAGTTGAGAATTATATATATTCATTTAATGGTTTATATTTTATATACATATAATATGTTATATATATAATTCAAAGTCAAGGAAATTAAATAATTCCATAATCATAAATTGCCACTCATTTAACCATCATTCCATATGACATTATATGGCTGAAAATGTTTAGCCCTTTTAAATTAAGTATCATAAAGTGTTTATTTTATTATTTCAAACTGAGAGGTTTTTATGACCAAGGAAATATATAATAAATGTTATTTTCATAAATATTTCAAAGACATTTATCTTAAATACAATGCATCTACTCTAAGAAATAAGCAAATGCCCCTAGCCATAGACCAACAATCACAGACACACAGCTCAATTCTTCCTTTACTTTTATTAGAACAAAATATCCTCTCAATCTTTAGTGTCATTGGTACCTCCAATAAAGAAAAGTTTTCTTAAAAATAACAAAGTAGAATTACACTTTCTACATGTGAAGGTTATTTCATGCCTAATATAGTCACCACAGTATTCTCACGTAGCTTATCTAATACAACATTGAAAAACAGTTTGTAAAAACCTTGGTGAGACTTTGTCTCAACATTACAGGAAACCATAGCATTTTAACATGCCTGATTTCAAGAGAATAAACATATTTCATTCTGTTGAGGAAGAAAAGAATCTATATTGCATAATTAAATAGCCATTAAAACTTCAACAATAATCAGACTCACACATACACACACGATTTCAAATTTTTCTGAATGCAATTACTTGAAAATATTTTTTCTCATACTTTTTTGTATTTTCTTTTTTTAATGTTTATTTATTACTTCAAGTTACAACTTTATCACAGTCCCCTCCCTCCACCCCTCCAGGTCCCACCCTCCCACCCTCTCTCCCTTCTCCCACCTATCCTGCTCCTCCAGTGTGGGGTGCCCTACATATCAGCCCCCTCAGTTCAGCAGTCATATGAGGGCTAAGAGCTTCCTCTTGCACTAGGGGCCTACATTGGTAGCTCTACTAGGGTAAAGTGTCCCACTAACAGGTAACAAAGTCTATGTTCCTGTTCCTTTTGGTATGTTAGTTGTAGGATAGTTATCCTGTACTATATGGTAAAAATCTGATTAGAAGTGAACAGATGCCATGTACATCTTTCTGGGTCTGGGTTAGCTCACTCAGGATGAACTTTTCTAGTTCTATCCATTTGGCAGCAAATTGCATGATTTCTTTATTTCTGATAGCTGTTTCTCATATGTATTGAGGACTTTACAGAATCGTCCCCTCATTCTGAACCCATCCAACTTTGTGTCTTTCTTTTGAAAATCCATCAAGTCCAATATGTACTGTCTGTACACTTTTGTATGTGTGGCCATCCAATGGAGTTTGGAGGACCTCGCAGGGGCCACATTCTTTAAAAAGGCTGACTTTCCCTCTCCTAGTAGCTGTCAGTTGTCAATACATCCTCATCTAGTGGTGGGATTTTGTGTCTACTTCCCTCTACAAGCTGGGGGTTGTCTATCTTGAGGTTGCATAGTTCTCATGCATGCTGTCACAACGGCTGTGAGTTCTCATGAACAACTGCTCTGTTGTGTGTGGGAAATTCTCATTCCTTGTAGTCACCCACCACCTCTGCCATTAGTCATTCTGCCCCTTCATCCACTGTAATCCCTGAGTTTTAGGAGAAGGAGCTGGATATGGATGTCTCATCTGGGGCTTACCATTCTCCATGCTCTTCTCTGCCCCTTGTCAGTGGATGTCAATTTTTAAGATCCACCTACTGCAAAAAGAAGCTTCTCTGATAAGAGTGGAGAGATACACTAATCTATGGGAATAAGTCATGGGAATTGGCTTAATACTAGGTCCATTTAGCAGAGTAATAGGAATAGGCTCTCATGACTTGTCTAGGTATCATATATGCTATCGCAACTGCTGTGAGTTTGCATGTGCACTTTACTCCTGAAAACAGTGACAGGTAGGGGTTTAAGCTTCTGGGAAGGATCTTAAATACAACCAAGAAATAAATGATAATTCTCACAACAGGTTTTCCATTAATCCACAAGGTGTTATTTCTTGCCAGGTCAGTCATTGATGTTGCATTCATGGAAGGATAAGATTAATGATTCTTTTGTTCCTTCAGCAGTGTGCATAGCACCTTGTGGCACTATAAAATCTAATAGAAGGGATAAAGCTATCAGGTGAACAGCACACTGATTTCTTCATATTACATGGCTGAAGTGTTTGGTGTCTGCTACAAAGGAATTTACTGTCAAGGTTTTAAGGGTAATGGAGATCATTGACAATAGACAGTAACATTTTGGGGTCCATGAGAACTCACTGGGACACAACTAAAAAATAAAAAGGCAACTCACTTCTGCCACTGGCCTCTTATTTGTTATTCTGAGAAGTTCTGGAAGCTGCTGTACTGCAAGGACACTTGACATTTTCTTACAATGGATGGCCTCAGGTAGACATCTTTCTGCCTCTTTTTTGCTGAAATTACAGGCATTCCTCAACAAACCAAGCTAACATATTTTTAGTTCTTCCCAGGTACAGAGGAAGGTGGAATACTAAAACAAACAAAAAATAAATCAAAGAAAGAAAAAACAAACCAAGCATACTTATCTCACAGCTTCCCTCTAATAATTCTTTATGGACTTGTAATCTAGAAAATTTTATTGCTGTGTGACTTTTCCTAGTGAGATATAAAAAAAAAATCACCGCAGATATGTGAATGATGGAAGACCAAAGAAATAACTCCACTCATATCTAGCTTGGTTTTATAAGTTTATCAAAGTTACTTCCAGGTGTGTGAATAACTCTTCAGAGTCTTCATCATGGAGAAGCCATACTCAGAATGGGTAAGAGATCACAAAATATATTATTTTTCCCATTAATATAAAAATTCACAGTCCAATGTATGTTGTCTAACTATAGACTCATCTCTCAAATTTGCTGTTTGATTTTTACCAATTACTTCCTGATCTTCTAACATACTCTGTAACATTACCCAAAACAAGGGGCTTTGCTTTTGCCAGTCAAGTATAGTCATGGATGAGTAGAGAGACAATATATCTTAGAGGTCATAATTTATCATAGATAATGACAAACATTGTAAGGATATAATGCATATATTTTTCATTCAGTTTATTTTACACTTCATTGAATTCAACTTTTGAAGACTATTCTTCATAATAAAATCAAATAACTTAACTACAAATTGAGTAATGTTAATATTTCCAGACTATTTCATATATTTATATATATATGTGTGTGTGTGTTTAAAAGT
Organism: Lophiomys imhausi; assembly: GCA_907164525.1. NCBI lineage: Eukaryota > Metazoa > Chordata > Mammalia > Rodentia > Muridae > Lophiomys > Lophiomys imhausi. Next base: position 2,250,131 of record CAJQZJ010034368.1, read on the forward strand.
ATAATATATATGCTTCTTTACATTTAACACATATTATTGTTATATTGAATACATTTAAATCATATCAACTAATAAATATCTATATATTGAGTTTGTAGAATATATATTATATATTTATATACTATACCACATGTAAAGTATTTATATATGATTTCTGCAATTGAAATCCACAAAATTGAAGCAAAACATAACATTTTCTATATTTTTATTGCAATTGAAAAAATTTACAACTCAACAACATACGTAGGAAATTATCAAACTTACTTGAAGATAATAAAGGATAATTAGTTAAGCATCTGGAATTTATTCAGCTTCAATCTTCAATAATGTAAATCACTATAAAGAAAATGTAATATTATTTACTTATATTTCTGATCATCCATAAGATTTTTCAGTAATCTTTTATGTATAACAGTTACATAAAAGAAAATATAGGCTACATGTGGTAATAGAGGTAAAACAACTAATAGAAGAAATTTTAATGCAGTAGTGACACCCCCCAGATAAAACTCAGTTATCCAGATCTTTTATAACAATTAATAACACACAGTTAAGACAAATTTTAATTTCTTTCTTTTAGGTACACATTGAAAATATGGAGATGAAAGACCTTAATTTTCAAAACTATAAAAATATCATATATGTGTGAGTAAATATGACCATCAAACTGTATTAATAAGGCATACCTGGGACTAGTGAGACAGTACAATACTTAATAGCACTTGCTGCATTTCCTGTAGGTTGCAGATCCCAGAACCCAAGTAAGGTAGCTCAAGGGCTGCCCATATCCCCAACTCTAGAAGATTCAGTGCTTCTTAGGCTCTTATGAGCTTATTCATATACAGCATACACACCTATACACACACACAAAAGAAAATATATTTTAACATAAAAACACAATTGTACATTACTATAACTACATAATTAACCTAGCTACATTTTCCCCAATTATCTGTTGCTATTGTAATACCTGTCTTGTGTCAGATCTTGCTTTGTTTACATGTGCATATTTCTCGATAGTTACTACTAAATTTGAGACAGGTGGCCAGGCAGAGACTAATTAGTACCTGATTGATGGAGTTAATATGCAAATATAAGCAGAAAGAGTTGTGGCTCAGTTAATATGGCCAAAGTATATTTATCAACATAAAAGTCTTTCATTTTCTACATTTCCCACAATTCAGGTAGCTGTACTTTTCCAGCTAACATTACCAAAGCATTGATTTTTATTTCTTTCTTCTCCAAACAATAACTGAAAATATATTACATGTTTATCCATGTGGATAGATGGTGTGTATACATATTAATGTATCTATACATAAATATACATGAAACACATAATGTATTCCAGGGCTAAAAATGCAGCAAGCCCATATAAGTTAACAACTTGACAGAAAATCAGTGATGTGTCTTCTTTTTAACCAAAAGTCTCTGGGTCTGCCTCAACTATTGAATTTTTATACATGTCTCACTGCTCCATGTGACTTCTATATATAATTCCATCTTTTTGAAACTCATAACCTAGAAAAATGAATCCTTTAATTTAAAAGTATATTTTTAAGTATATACATCAGATACCCTCGAAAACCAAAGCTTACATTGAAACTTAACGTGCAGAAGAAATACATTTTTCATTCACTGTTGAGAAAGAGCATGAGGAAAAGGGACATTAAAAAGGACAAGTGATTCCTAAACAACTCAAAATTTAACTATGAGACTCTAGCTATATAGTCTTCAACCACATCAGAGACCTGAGCGGGATAAATACATCTGACTATACAAGAACTTCAGGGCTAGCAGCTTTCAAAACTAAGAAATGACATACAACTGGCTGCTGGACAGTTCCCAATTTCTCTCCATACATTACAGCATCAGTCTTCAGTCGTTTGACCCCGTTTCTCTGACAGAAATTAATTGTAAAGCAGGAATAATGAAGGACTTGTCTACCCTGTCCTGGCAGAACTAGGCTGTCGACTTACCTGCTTCAAGTTTTGTCCCTTTTGAACAGCATTCTGTCTACAGTTGAAGCAAAGGATTTTTCTTGCCAAGTGACAGGCTTGCCATGAAGTTAAGAAAACATCTTTAAATACCATATTCTACAGATCTCTTGAAATTTTTGAAGAGCACCTATGGATCTCCTTATATTTGGATAAGCAAATGTTGCTTGTCTCTTAGCAACTTGATTTTGGATTAACTTAGAAAATAACTGTGATAGACTACCCTAGTCCCTAACAAAATGACATGGTTAAATGACTATTAGTATTCATTTCTTAATTATCCTAAACAGTTTATGACAGTTGTTAATAAAAGGCCAAAACATCACATTTCATTTTTAAGCATTACCTAGGTACAATACTTTAAAAAGAATTAATCTTAATTTTTATCAATATACAAATATCAATACCAATGTAACCAAATATACTCTTAATTTTGTATAGGAATTAAGAGTGTGTTCTGGATCTAAGAAGATGTTTTTAAAATTGTGATGCAAGTTAGGATGGAAGCAGTTAGGATGGAAGCCGAGTTGGATATAGATCTTTAAAATCATGGAAATGGTTGCATAGTAGAATGTTAAAGTCTGTTGCCAAACAAGTATGGACTGGACATTGGGAATGTGTGCTAAGCCTTACAATTCTCATAATTGTGGCCTAATTATTTTTGTTGTTTTGTATTGTATTTGTTGTTATAAGAGAAAGAGCCATTTGTTGGACTAAAAGGGGGAGCTGTTGGAGGGAAAAAGATATACCTTAAAACTTAACAAAAAAAAAAAAAAAAGGAAGAGGATGGTGGGGGGTGAGTAGGAAGAGGGTGGGAGGGTGGAACTGGAGTGGGGAGTAGGGAGAGGATTGTGATTAAGATGCAACTTCAAGAAATAAAATAATAATGACAATAACGTAATTTAAAAATCTAAATAAAAGCAGCTTAAACATATTTATATCCTTAAACAATTAAAAAAAAAAAAAAAGGACAAGTGAGGGTCAGGAGCTGCAGCACATTTAGTGTGCGCCTTTCTAACTGGCATGACTCTCAGTGCCCTGTGTATGGTGAGTAACAGATGTCAGCTCCCTGTTGGATAACAAATGAGTTTTTTCAGAGCAAGCTGCAAGGAATTATAGCACAGTTCTTCAATGTGAGAAATTCATGCTCGCTTGAGTTCTCCCCACTTTCGCAGCTTGTGCAGTTGGCAGGAGACCACAGCATCTCATGTGTGCTGCTCCTGGGCAGGGTACCCGTGAGACACCTCATGCCTTGCTAGTTCTCACCACCACTTAACCCTTGGGGGATTAGCAACCTTTCTGGGCCAAAGGCAAGCATATGGACAGCTTCATGCTGCTTTTTTCACTCCATGGCTTTCTCCCATTCTTTTTAGCTTTTACTCAAAATAATAAAAGGCAGTGTGCACTATAAGCTCATGGCCAAAAAGAAATTGAATATGTGTGCCTCTTGGTTTTCCAGATCCCAATTGCATGTTATTTATTTTGAGACACCCTTACTTTAATTTTTAAGGAAGCTTACATGTTTCTCTTTTTTTTCCCTTTATTTTTTTATTTCTTCAAGTTACATCTCAATCGCAGTCCCCCCCCCTATTCCCCCTCCAGTCCCACCCTCCCACCCTCAACCCCCCATCCTCTTCCCTTTTTTTTTTTCTTTTAAGTTTAAGGTATATCTTATTTCCCCTTACAGTTTCCCCTTTCAGACCAACAAATGGCTGTTTCTCTTATAATAACAAATACAATACAGTACAACAGAGGTAATTCGGCCACAGTTATGAGGGTTATATGGCTTAACGTACATTCCCAAAGACCAGTCAATATGTATTTGGTACTTGACTTTAACATTCTACTATCTAAACATCTCCATGAGTTTAAAGGTCTATATCTGACTCAACATTCATACGAACTTGCAACACAATTTTAAAAGTATCTTCTTAGATCTATAACACTCTCTTGACTCCTAAACAACTCAAAATTAAATTATGAGACTCTAGCTATCTGTTCTTCAACCACCTCAGAGACCTGAGAGGGATAAATATATCTGATTTTATAGGAAGTACAGGGCCTGCAGCTTCCCAAACTAAGAAATGACATACCAATGGCTGCCTGGACAGTTACCATTTTCTCTCCATACATTACAGCATCAATCTTCAGTCATTTGTCCCAGTTTCTCTGACAGACATTGATTGTAGAGCAGGGGTTATGAAGGACTTACCTACCCTGTCTTGGCAGAGCTAGGCTGTCGACTTACCTGCTTCCAGGTCTTGTCCTCTTTGGACAGCATTCTGTCTACAGTTGGGGCAAGGGGCTTTTCCTACCAAGAGATAGGCTTGTGACTAATTCAATCAATGAGAGAGAGAAGAATGCCTCCTTCCTTCATGAATCTTATGATCACCATCTCCCTGTTCTTTAGCTTTGCTCAGCTGAGTGTGGAACTGTGAGGCCTTGACTAGGTGTTATAAATGATTTAGCTGTTTCTGTGCAATTTCTTGAGCTTCATGTGGTTTTTCCCACTAACTGTGATAGCTTTTGTACTCTGAATTTAGTACTTGAAGCTTTAATTCAATGTATCAAGGAGGGACACTTGTGTGGAAAGCACATTTTCAAATCATAAGACAAAACTATTTCCCTAACAGTCAGTGTGCATGGAAGTACATATGCTTGTTTTTCTTTTGATTGAGCCCTTTGAGTGCTTATAAAGCTAGGCGACAATTTTCCTAGGAAGAAATTCTCTCTCTCTCTCTCTCTCTCTCTCTCTCTCTCTCTCTCTCCTCTCTCTCTCTCTCTCTCTCTCTCTCTCTCTCTCTGTGTGTGTGCATTTAAAATTGTGTATTTTTATTATGACACTAATTCTTGATTTAAAAATAAATCTGGAATCAACATTCATTTGTGAGTCTTTACAAAACAGAATAGGGAAAGCAAAATCATTGATACTATTTTTGGTTTTATCTTTTACTAGTTCTTTGAGAATTCTTTTTTTTTTCCTTTATTTTTTATTTCTTCAAGTTACATCTCAATCGCAGTCCCCTCCCTATTCCCCCTCCAGTCCCACCCTCCCACCCTCAACCCCCCATCCTCTTCCCTTTTTTTTTTCTTTTAAGTTTAAGGTATATCTTATTTCCCACTACAGTTTCCCCTTTAAGTCCAACAAATGGCTCTTTCTCTTATAATAACAAATACAATACAGTACAACAGAGGTAATTAGGCCACAGTTATGAGGGTTATATGGCTTAACATACATTCCCAATGACCAGTCCATATGTATTTGGTACCTGACTTTAACATTCTACTATCTAGGGGATGCAAGATGGCAGCAGCCGGCGCGGACTTATTTTGATTTTGGGGTCAACAGTCACAAGGCAGCAAGTGTTGCAGGACGCTGTACAAAGGGCATGATCCCTTCTAAATCTCACCCAGCTACACAGGGACCACGGAAGATGCCTGGGCAGGATGCCCCTTCCAACTCTCAGACACTCTAGGAAGCCCCTGGACCCGGGAATCGGGATAACCCATCCCCCCAAAAGGAGAAATACGTGGTAAGTTCCAACCTAATACACAGCTGGCAGATTCAGAAACCACACAGAGATAATCCCCACCCTACTGGGCACTCCCAGGTCTCACACAAACAATCCAATTATCTGGGAAAGGTTGCTACCCCTGGAAGTGAAGTAGCTCCACTGCAAAGCGCCTTCAGATCCCAGTCTGTGCTTTCACAGGCCAGCTTCCAAACTTTGGGAGCGGCAAGGCTATTGGAGCTGAACTGTAGATTTACCCCCTACAGGAACCAACCCCTGGCAAACTGTGAGATATTTGAAACTGTCCTATATCGAACTTTTGTACTAGTAAGGGCCCTTCCGGTGGGGAATCAGAGCTTACTTGTGCACAGCTCCGCCACCTGAATTAATTAGGTCCCAACCTGGGAGGCGGGACTCAATGACTCTCCTTATAGGGGTGGAATAAGGCAACTCCTACACCACAGTGCCCCCTTTGGACCCAAGTCCAGAAGACAGCAAAAAAAAAAAAAAAAAAAAAAAAAAAAACAGAGCGAAATGTCTCCAACAAAAGAAAGCAACGCTAGTCCGTCCAGCCCGAACCACCTCACCACAACTGAAACACATGAAAACGATGACAATTCTACAGTATGGAAAGTGATAAAATCCCTTCAAGAAGAACTTAAAACTATGAAGGAATTCAAAGAAGCCACAATCTTACAAGTCAAAATAATGAATAACATCATTAAAGAGCTCCAAGCCAAGGTGACCCAGCTTGAACAGGAAAAGGATAAAGCAATGAAAGATCCCCAGACAAAAACAAGCAAACTGGAGAAGGAAATGTACAAAATGAACACTACCATTCAAGACATGAAAATAGAAATGGAAACAATAAAGAAAATACAGTCAGAGTTAAAAGAGGAAATGGAGAATCAAGAGAAGAGAACAGGAACTACGGATGTGAGTATGAAAAATAGGATGCAAGAGATGGAAGACAGGATCTCAGGCGTGGAAGATTCGATGGAAGAAATCAGTACAACATCCAAAGAAAATGAAAAGGCTAAAAAATCTCTCACCCACAACATCCAAGAAATCAAGGACACAATGAAAAGACGGAACCTAAGAATTATAGGCATAGAGGAAAGAGAAGACTCCTGACTCCATGGCCCAGGAAATATCTTCAACAAAATCATAGAAGAAAACTTTCCAAACCTAAAGAAAGAGATGCCAGTAAAAATCCAAGAGGCTTACAGAACACCAAACAGATTAGATCAGAAAAGAAACTCTTCTCGCCACATAATAATAGAAACTCCAAATGTAGAGAACAAAGAAAGGATATTAAAAGCTGTAAGAGAAAAAGGCCAAGTCACATACAATGGCAGACCCATCAGAATCACAACTGACTTCTCCTCAGAAACTTTAAAAGCTAGAAGGGGCTGGACGGATGTCCTACAAGACCTGAGAGAACATAGGTGCCCAGCCAGACTACTATACCCAGCAAAACTCTCTATCAACATAGAAGGAGAAAACAAGATATTCCATGACAAAATCAAATTCAAACAATATCTCCTCACAAACCCAGCCCTACAGAAGATCCTAGAAGGAAAATTCCAACACAGAGAAGATAACTACACCCAAGAAAACAGAGGAAATAGAAACCTCCACAGCAACTAAACAAAAGAGAAACACAAGACAGCCAGCTATACCAAAATAATGGGAAATAACAACCCCTGGTCACTAATATCCATCAACATCAATGGACTCAACTCGACAATAAAAAGACACAGACTTACAGACTGGATCCTTAAACAAGACCCATCTTTTTGCTGTATACAAGAAACACATCTCACTACTGAAGATAAACACTACCTCAGAGTAAATGGCTGGGAAAAGGTCTTCCAAGCAAATGGACCCAGGAAACAAGGTGGAGTAGCCACCCTAATATCAAACAAAATAGACTTCCAATTGAAGTTAATAAAAAAAAAAAAAGACAGAGAAGGGCATTACATACTCATTAAAGGAAATGTACACCAAGAGGTCATCTCAATATTGAACATCTATGCCCCAAATACAAAGGCACCTACATTTATAAAAGAAACGCTTCTAAAACTTAAATCGTGCATTGATCCAAACACTTTAATAGTGGGAGACTTCAACACCCCACTCACAACTATGGACAGATCATCAAGACAGAAGCCAAACAGAGAAATAATGAGTCTAACAGAGATCATGAAACAAATGGACCTAACAGATATCTATAGAACGTTTCACCCAAACACAAAAGAATACACCTTCTTCTCAGCACCTCATGGAACCTTCTCCAAAATCGACCATATGGTTGGACACAAAGATAGTCTCAACAGATAAAAGAAAATTGAAATAAACCCTTGTATCTTATCAGACCACCATGGAATAAAGCTGGACTTCAATAGCAAAAGAATCAACAGAAAGTCTACACTCACATGGAAATTGAACAACTCCTTACTAGAGGACCACTGGGTCAGGGAAGAAATTAAAAAGGAAATCAAAGACTTCTTAAAATCCAACAAAAATGAAGACACAACATACCCAAACCTATGGGACACAATGAAAGCTGTGCTACGAGGAAAGTTCATAGCACTAAGTGCCTTTGAAAAGAAAATTGTGACAGCTCATATTAGCTAATTAACAGCTAAACTGGGTGAATTGGAAAAAAAAAAAGAAACAAACACTCCCAAGAGGAGCAGAAGGCAGGCGATCATCAAACTTAGGGCTGAAATCAACAACTTAGAAACAAAAAGAACTATACAAAGAATCAATGAAACCAAGAGTTGGTTCTTCGAGAAAATCAACAAAATAGACAGACCCTTAGCCAAATTAACTAAAAGACAGAGGGAGAAAACACAAATCAACAAAATCAGAAATGAAACGTGTGAAATAACAACAGACATTGAGGAAATCCAGAGAATATTTGGATCCTACTTTAAAAATCTGTACTCCACCAAATTTGAAAACTTAAGTGAAATGGACAATTTTCTTGAGAGATTCCACCTACCAAAGCTAAATCAAGATCAGATAAACAGATTAAACAGCCTTATAACCCCTAAGGAAATAGAAACAGTCATTAAAAATCTCCCAACCAAAAAAAGCCCAGGGCCAGATGGCTTTAGCACGGAATTCTACCGGACCTTCAAAGAGGAGCTAACACCAATACTTTTCAAACTCTTTCACCAAATACAATCTGAAAGAACATTGCAAAACTCATTCTACGAGGCCACAATCACCCTGATTCCTAAACCACACAAAGACCCAACAAAGAAAGAGAACTTCAGACCAATCTCCCTTATGAACATAGATGCAAAAATACTTAATAAAGTACTAACAAACCGAATTCAAGAACACATCAAAAGTATCATATACCAGGATCAAGTAGGCTTCATCCCAGGGATGCAGGGATGGTTCAACATACGAAAATCTATCAATGTCATTCACCATATAAACAAGATGAAAGAAAAAAACCACATGATAATCTCGCTAGATGCAGAAAAAGCATTTGACAAAATTCAACACCCCTTCATTGCAGTCTCACCTTAAATAAGGCTTCATGCTTTCTTTTCTGTGGGAGACTCCAGCTGTCTGCAGGCCAACTTACTTCTTTTGAATCAGGAACTCAGCTTCTCTGCCTCAGTCCTTAAAACCAGGCACGGTTTCCTTTAGGCCACTGTTTGGACAGATCAAACCCCTCTAGGCAAAAGCTGAGCCACAGGGTCCAGTCCTTGGCCTTTTGGTGTCTTGCTCAGGCTTTCTTTGCTCACCGGCTTCTTTCTGCTTCAGGGAGAGAGCTGGCCATCAATGGCCAGCCCTTTTTTCTGCAGGACTCTTGGAGCTCTCTGGCATCAGGGGCCTCTTCTCCTTCTGGGCTCTATGCATTGTCCTTAAATAGGAGGAACTCTGTTTCAGCTTAATTTGGGCTGTGCCCACTTAACAGCTGAAAACAATGTCAGGCCAGATACTTTGTTTCTTCAAATCCATTAAATCTTTCCTGTTTTCCTGACTTCAACCTTGTTTTTCAGTCTATTGAGTCTTTCCTGTTTTTGCTGACTTCATGCTGATAATGCTCTTCAGGCCCCGAATTAAGAGACAGTATCCGAAACGCCTATATATTTTCTAAATCTAATTTATCTAACGCCTATATATTTTCTAAATCTAATTTATCTAACCCCTACACTTCATGCTAAAAGTTCTGGAGAGAATGGGCATACAAGGGCCGTACCTAGAAATAATAAAGGCAATATACAGCAGGCCAGTGGCCAACATCAAATTAAATGGAGAGAAGCTTGAAGCATTTCCTCTAAACTCAGGGACAAGACAAGGATGTCCACTTTCACCATATCTCTTCAATATAGTACTTGAAGTCCTTGCTAGAGCAATAAGACAACTAAAGGAGATCAAAGGGATAAAAATTGGAAATGAAGAAGTCAAATTATCCCTATTCGCAGATGATATGTTAGTATACATAAGCGACCCCAAAAACTCCACCAAAGAACTCTTACAGCTGATAAACACCTTCAGCAAAGTGGCAGGAGACAAAATTAACTCAAAAAAAAAAAAAAAAAAACCAGAAGCCCTTCTTTATACAACAAACAAATGGGCTGAGAAAGAAATAAGGGAAACAACTCCCTTCACAATAGCCACAAACAACATAAAATATCTGGGGGTAACTCTAACCAAGCAAGTAAAGGACCTGTACAACAAGAACTTCAAGCCCTTGAAGAAAGAAATGGAAGAAGCCTTTAGAAGATGGAAAGATCTCCCATGCTCACGGATAGGTAGGATCATCATAATAAAAATGGCCATCCTACCAAAAGCAATATATAGATTCAATGCAATTCCTATCAAAATACCAACACAATTTTTTATAGGCTTGGAAAGAGCTAGTCTCAATTTCGTATGGAACAACAAAAAGCCCAGAAGAGCTAAATCAATCCTGTGCAATAAAAAACATCTGGAGGTATCACCATCCCAGATTTCAAGCTGTACTACAGAGCAATAGTTGTAAAAACAGCATGGTATTGGTACAGAAACAGACCAGTAGATCAATGGAATCGATTTGAAGATCCAGAAATAGACCCACACACTTATGGCCACCTAATTTTTGACAAAGAAGCCAAAATGGCATAATAGAAGAAGGACAGCATCTTCAACAAATGGTGCTGGTCCAACTGGATGTCCACTTGTAAAAGAATGAAATTAGACCCATACTTTTCACCTTGTACAAAACTTAAGTCCAAGTGGATCAAAGACCTTAACATAAGGCTGGTCACACTAAATCTACTAGAAGATAAAGTGGGAGAAACCCTCGAACTAATTGGCACAGGTGACAACTTCCTGAACAGAACACCAACAGCTCAGGACTTGAGATCAACAATCAATAAATGGGACCTCATGAAACTGAAAAGCTTCTGTAAGGCAAAGGACATTGTCATTTGAACAAAAAAGCAGCATACAGACTGGGAGAAAATCTTCACCAACCCCACATCTGACAGAGCGCTAATATCCAAAATCTACAAAGAACTCAAGAAATTAAATGCCAAGAAACCAAATAATCCAATCAAAAAATGGGAGATGGAGCTAAATAGAGAATTCACAAAGGAGGAATCCCTAATTGCCGAGAGACACCTGAAGAAATGCTCAACATCCTTAATCATCAGAGAAATGCAACTCAAGAGACTCTGAGATTCCATCTCACACCTGTCAGAATGGCTAGGATCAAAAACTCAAATGACAGCACATGCTGGCGAGGGTGTGGAGAAAGGGATACCCTACTCCACTGCTGGTGGGAGTGAAGGCTTGTGCTACCACTATGGAGGTCAGTCTGGCGATATCTTAGAAAACTTGGAATAGCTCTGCCTCAGGACCCAGCCATACCACTTTTGGGTATACACCCAAATGCCTCTTCACAGAATCATAAGGAAGTTTCCTCATCTATGTTTATAGCAGCCTTATTTGTAATAGCTAGAAACTGGAAACAACCCAGATGTCCCTCAACCGAAGAATGGGTTAAAAAACTGTGGTACATCTACACAATGGAATATTATTCAGCTATCAGAAACAATGAAATTATGCAATTGCAGCCAAATGGCTGGAACTAGAAAAGCTCATCCTGAGTGAACTAACCCAGACTCAGAAGGTCACATATGGCATCTATTCACTTATAGTAGGATTTTAGCTATATAGTAGAAGGTATCAACACTACAACTAACACAACAAAGGGAACTTGGACATAGACTTCTTACTTTTAATTTTTATTTTTTATTTATTTTTAATATATTAGTTATATTTTTTTCTATTTTTTAGTCTTTTTTATCTATTGTATGCTTATTGATTTGTTTGTTTAGTAGTTCTCTCTCCCAGGCAATGAGACACTTTTCACTGATGGTACTGCTTCATAGATCCCCAATGAATGAAGAGGCTCTTGGCCCTCATATGACTTCTCAACTGAGATGAGGGACTGTAATATTAGGACACCTCACTCCAGAGAAATCGGATGGAAGGGTTAGGAGGTAAAGAAAAAAAATGAAATGTGATGTTTCGGCCTTTTACTACTAACTGTCATGAACTGTTTAGGATAATTAAGAAATGCAAACTAATGGTTATGCAAGCCAGTCATTCTGTTAGGTACTATGACAGCCTATTATAGTTACTTGCTAAGCTAATCAGAAATAAACCTGCTAAGAGACAAGCAACATCTGCTTACCCTAATATAAGAGATAGATAGGGCCTCTTCAAAAACCTCAAGAGATCTGCAGAATATGGCATTCAAAGATGTTTTTGTAACTTTAGATTTTTTTTATATCAAGACATATCAACTCCTGACAGCACCCCCTATTCTCCTCCAAGTAGAAGATGAGCATCAAAGAATCTCCAGTGGGAGATGATTGAATTAGTCGCAAGCCTATCTCTTGGTAGGAAAAGCCCCTTGCTCCAACTGTAGACAAAATGCTGTCCAAAAAGGACAAAACCTGGAAGCAGGTAAGTCGACAGCCTAGCTCTGCCAAGACAGGGTAGGTAAGGTCTTCATAACCCCTGCTCTACAATCAATGTCTGTCAGAGAAATGGGGCCAAATGACTGAAGAGCGATGCTGTAATGTATGGAGAGAAAATGGTAACTGTCCAGGCAGCCACTGGTATGTCATTTCTTAGTTTGGGAAGCTGCAGACCCTGTACTTCCTATAAAATCAGATATATTTATCCCTCTCAGGTCTCTGAGGTGATTGAAGAACAGGTAGATAAAGTCTCATAATTAAATTTTGAGTTGTTTAGGTGTCAAGAGAGTGTTATACATCTAAGAAGATACTTTTAAAATTGTGTTGCAGTTAGTATGAATGTTGAGTCAGATATAGAACTTTAAACTCATGGAGATATTTAGATAGTAGAATGTTAAGTCAGGTACCAAATACATATGGACTGGTCATTGGGAATGTACGTTAAGCCATATAACCCTCATAACTGTGGCCTAATTACCTCTGTTGTACTGAATTGTATTTATTATTATAAGAGAAAGAGCCATTTGTTGGACTGAAAGGAGAAACTGTAGGGGGAAATAAGATATACCTTAAACTTAAAAGAAAAAAAAAAGGGAAGAGGATGGGGGGTTGAGGGTGGGAGAGTGGATCTGGAGGGGGAATAGGGAGGGAACTGCGATTGAGATGTAACTTGAAGAAACAGAAAATAAAGGAAAAAAATTAAAAAAAAACATTTTACTATCTAAACATCTCCATGAGTTTAAAGGTCTATATCTGACTCAACATTCATACTAACTTGCAACACAATTTTAAAAGTATCTTAGATCTATAACACTCTCTTGACTCCTAAACAACTCAAAATTAAATTATGAGACTCTAGCTATCTGTTCTTCAACCAACTCAGAGACCTGAGAGGGATAAATATATCTGATTTTATAGGAAGTACAGGGCCTGTAGCTTCCCAAACTAAGAAATGACATACCTGTGGCTGCCTGAACAGTTTCCATTTTCTCTCCATACATTACAGCATCGATATTCTGTCATTTGGTTCTGTTTCTCTGACAGACATTGGTTTTAGAGCAGGAATTATGAAGGACTTACCTACCCTGTCTTGGCAGAGCTAGGCTGTCGACTTACCTGCTTCCAGGTTTTGTCCTTTTTGGACAGCATTCTGTCTACAGTTGGGGCAAGGGGCTTTTCCTACCAAGAGATAGGCTTGTGACTAATTCAATCATCTCCCACTGGAGATTCTTCGATGCTCATCTTCTACTTGGAGGAGAATAGGGGGTGCTGTCAGGAGTTGATATGTCTTGATATAAAAAAATCTTTGAGAATTCTTACAATGTGTTTTGATCATATCCAACCCTCCCAAGTTCTTTCAAATACATCCCCTTCTCTACTCACCCAAATATATGCCAGCTTCTTAAAAATAACTAGAGTTCAATTTGTGCTTCTGCATTTCCCAGACCAATGAAGTATGATCAACTTACTAGAGGTAACATTCTTACAAAAAATTGACAACCCCCCCCCCCCCCCCCCCCCCATCAATTGCTAATAGTTCCTTGAATGGAGGTAGAGCTTTGCGTTCATTTTTTTCTTCCATACTGATACTTGGTCCATCTTGACCTTGCATAGATCTTGTGCATCCTGCCAAAAGCACTGCGATTTCACATATGCAGTTGCTATGCTATGTGTAGAAGATCCTATTTCCCAGGAGTCACCCATGGCCTCCATCTCTTACTCTCTCTGCTCCCTCTTCCTCAATAATCACCAAGTAGAGTGGAGGAGGTATGGTATAGCTGTCTCATTTAGGGATGAACATACCCCAGTCTCATCATCTGCACCCCAAGTAGTTGTGGGTCTCTCTCTGTTTATCATCTTTGGAAGAGGGCTTTGTTTCCACAACATATGGGCAAGTTGGAGGGTCCATGTTAGGAGTGATCTGTAATGGGACATTGTTTTAAAGAATCCATTTTTGCTCTTATAGGTCATTTACATTGTTGGTGGTTCATACTCGTAGGCACAGACACAGATCTCCTCTTTCAATTACATGCAAAGGACTTCATGTACACTACATGAAGCATTTATAGATCTTCTATCTTGAGTTTATATGTGTATTTTTTGTTCTCTTTTAGCCTACTTGATTAATAGAGTAAAAATGTCACATTTTTAATGTCCCAAGTCCAATAAGTCTAAATATTTACTTCATATCTACTTCATAGGCCATATTATAAAATATTTTGCCATTGTAGTATATACCACTTATTATATATATTTATGTAACATACATGCCTATATTTTTAGTATAATTAAATATCACAGTAAATCGTAAGACAAAGAAACATTTTATGAAGAAATTTGTACTTAAAAACTGTGACCAGTTGCCAAAAAGGCAACTGATATTAAATCAAAGAAAAAAAAATCACTGACAAAATTAAATGACATGAGAAAAACAATGCATGTTAGACAGTGTTGTAGTCTCAGTATCTCCATTTTTATAAGTAAAATTTAAGTTCATATCAAAGTGTAATTTGAGAAGAAATTAGAGAGACTGGTCCGTATTTAGATTTTATACAAAATTTATTCTGCTTTGCTATATCTTTCCTAAGGTACAAGCTAAATATACTGAAACTGTGTGGTAGAATATATAAGGAAAAAAGAATTCTTGCTGACATTCATGTGAAAGGAGGTCTTTTTCACAAACAGAATGTACAGTACCAAACTAGCAATTTTCTATCCTCCGCTTTCTATTTTTGCCAACATCTATGTAGAATAAAAGCTCTCTCTCCCCCATTAGCTTCCTTTTCCTTTCCCTTACAGCTAGAAACCTAACTCAGTAGAGCATCGCAGCCCTGGGGGCTCTGCTGAACTGAAAAAGTAACATGTTTAATAATAATGCTATTGGAAAACTTCAGGAGTATATAGATTACTTAAGATGTCATTCATTTACTTATTTTCATAAAATTATTTCATTTTGCCTAATTAATTTTTAAAAATTAGAAATTATTTTTATTACTTAGATTTTTTTAGAGTACCTTACTTCATAGAAATCAAAAGAAAAACAGATATTTTCACTCTTCAAAATTTATATGATTTAATATCTTTATTTTCAATTATTTCAGTTTCTAGAACTGAAGAACAGAATTTTATTGCTACAAGAGCCATATTTGGATAGCAGTCCTACATTCCATGTGGCAGCAAACCTGTCTTCAAAGACCTCAGAACACTCGAGTTTTCCTCAAATCAATAGCAAAGCAATAAAATAAATTAAAAGTTTTGTAATATTTTCTCAAAAGAAATTGTATTATAGCAGTAACAAAACAAATTTTATATGTAATTAAAGAGATCAGACATTTTAAGATTTAGTGAATATGTGCGCGTGCATGTGTGGGTGTGTGGGTGTGTATCTCCAAAGAGGACAGAAGAGGAGATTCCCTGAGGTTATGTTTATAGGAAGTTTTAAGCTCCTGATGTGGGTGCTGGAAACCAACCTCACACATCCTTTGTGAGAGTAGCAACCACTCTCATCCCCAGAGCCATCTCCCCAGATCAAAGAACATGCGTTTGAATGTGAGCAGTTTTAGAAACATTACATACTGTCACTCAGAAGAAGCTTTTTAAGAAAGAAAGAAGATTTTGGTAAACAGATTAGAAGAGGTTTAGAATGGAAGAGATATCACACACACACACACACACACACACACACACACACACACACACACACACATACATGCACGCACACATACACACAGCAGTCTGTAATGGAGTACTGATGTATGCAAGTCACATACAACCTATTTTTTTTGCATCCACATGAAATATGTGAGAACAGTTTAAAATGAGGATTTTACTGATGATTGAGTTTGTTTGTTTGTTTATTTGGTAGATGTTAAGAAATCAAAATGTTCTGAAGGATATTATTAAGAAGAAATTTCTGGGAACTGGAGTAATGGTTCAATGATTAAGAGCATTCATTGGCTGTTTTCCCAGATGACACAGATTTGGTACATGGGACTCACATTGTGGCTCAAAATGGTCTTTAACTCCATTTTCCACTATGCCCTCTTCTGGAAATGCAGGGGCGCCAGGCAAGCACATGGTACACAGATATGCATGAGGGTAAAACACATATGCACATACAATATTTCTTAAAAAAGAAATTTCTGGGTTAAACAAGCAATTCTAAATATTAAATGCAAATATAATTTCATTTTTTCTTTACAGCTTAATAAAATGCTATTGTGTATAGGTATCACATTCTCATTATCTATTTATTAGTTGATAGACATCTATGCCTTTCCATGTCAAAGCTATTGTGAATAGAGTAGCTATGGACGTGGATAAGCATGTGTTTCTGTAGTAGGGGAGTGTTAATGGAATATCTATATCTCACACTGATTCACACAGACACGCATACACACACATGCAGAGAGAGAGAGAGAGAGAGAGAGAGAGAGATCAAGGACAACCCTGCAAGAAGAGATAGAAAGATTGTAAAAGCCAGAAATCTAGGACGACTGGTGAAACTGTGTCTTTTGGACATGACAGAGGAACTGTGCTCACGAACTCACAGCAGCTCTGGTTACCTTCACAAGAACTGTACAAGATCAAGATCATTCTAGCATGAAGGGTCTCATGAGCCCAAGCCAAACAATTAAGGAATTCCTGAGAGGTGATGGATTATGAGGGAGAGAAAGTCCATTTTCTTCAAAGGTATCGCCCTTGGTTTGTCAACCAATCTGTAGTGGGTGGTTCCACACCTGTGAATAAATGAGAAGCACAGACTAGACTCAGTGGGTGATTCCAAAAAAAAAAGGGTACACAAAGTCAGAGTGGGTAAAGTGGAAGTGGATCTGGAAAGAAGTAAGCAAAAGAGTAGGTAGTGAAAATAATCAAAATACACCGCCTCAACATTTTCAAAGAATTAATAATAATGTTACATTAAATTTATTTTTAGAAGAAATGAGTTGTGCTATTATTAAAAACATTTTGTAAAGGTGTACTCAAATTAAGACTTTGGAAAATGCTGATTTATTACATCTTTTTAAACCATGGCATACTGAAGGAGAGCAGACATCAGGAAATGGGCACTAATAAATTTGTTGCAAAATATGCAAGGATCAACTCAGGAAACAACTAATTTCCAGTTGACTTCTGGCTGAGTGTCAGAGTTCACAAAGTTTCTATACAAAGCTGATGTGATAAAGTGTTGGAGCTGAACAGCCATCTGCCCCATTGACCTGGGGCAGGTAAGCTGTGTCTGCCCAACCAGTCTTGCAGGCTTAGGACCAGTATGCTATGGTCCTCATCTATAACATTGGGTCACTTTCAGAATCTAAGGATTAGAGCAAGTAATTAGTAAAGTCATCTAGGAAATGTTTCCTTAATTTCCAAGCACTGAGCACATGGAAAACAGAACACCAATGTAGAGGGTAGGGAAAAGATGGCAAAATGAGATTTACACTTCAGAGGTTCATTCCAATTAACTCAGGGAGGTTAAAAGATAGTAAATATTGGGCATGTTTTAGAGACAAGTAAGGTAACATGCATAGGAAAATCATTGAACCATTTCTATGGTTGGAGATGCATTTTTAAATTGAAGAATTGGACATTTACATATAAAATAATCCAGTTTAATGATTAATTTCTCTTTATATTATGATCCTATTGCATCTATATCTCTGCTGCTTTTAGTAGAATTTTCTATAATATACTCTGTTTTTCAATAAAGCATCACTATAGGAAACATTTTGAAGAAAATAAATACCATAAATTATCATAGAACACAAATAATTTCTTTTGTGATTTAATTACTTGTATGTTATAATATGATTAAAAACAAAATCATAAAGCCACCCACACAATTAAAGATTTTATTAGCTCTGTGGGTTATAAATACTTGCATCTCACTCCAAAAAGTAAGAAAAATCCATTTAGCACTTCAGATTCAGATTATGTGTCTGCTGCCCAAATAGAGAATAGAATATAAATATAAAAATAGAGAATTGCATCATTATGCCTCTGTCTTGCAAATAATATGTACATTAGCACCTAAAGTTTGTCTTTATGGAGTTAAGTAATGAAAGGAGTATAGCTGCCTGGTAATTTTGTTATATCATCCAATATATCTTTATTGTGCATTTATGTTTGAAAATTAAATATAAGCAAGGCAATGAGCACCTCCATAAATGGAAGGTTACATCTGAGTATATTTAAAAGCTTATATCTTCCTCCAGCCCAGAACTTTTATTATCAATACTGACATTTGTATCTTAACTTATATAAGATAGTATTATAATTCTAGAGCTGAAAGACTAAAAATGAACCCATCTTAATTTTAGAAGCGTGAAATCACCTTCCACAGCACAGAAGTCCCAAGCTGATTCTTTTGCTTTGCTGTCTTTTATTTCAGTTTCGCCGTTGAATATGGATAGAAGATATAAGGCATACTGATCGATATTTATGGTATGTGAGGTACAGTCAGGGATGGGAAGAACCAAAAGGGGTGTTGTTGACTTTCACCAACCTGTACAGATCTTGAATGCTAGACTAGGAACTGGTGACCTGAAAGAATGAGATAGAATGCAGTCTAATGCTGTAGACAACCTTACTTCAGCCTCAGTGAACTTTTATAAATGAATGTAAATAACAAAGAAAGCAATGATCCAAGGAAGTTTGTTAGAGTTCAGAAAAACATGTAAACAAATACCAGTAAGTACATACTAAATATTAACAAAGCAGTCCTTTCCCCGAGCTTTCACAGGACAGACCAATTTAGATACAATACTTGGCACATACTAGAGATATCTAAGAAGCCACAAAAGCAAAACAGAAAGCTGTATCCAGATTCAGGGTACACTGACCAGATTGGGATATATAGCTATGATCTGACATCCAACAAGAGTAAACATGTCTTATAAATTGAATGTAAATGTTTAACACTGGAGGCACAGAATCATGTCCAAAAATAATCCAGGTAACAAAATGCACTTGAGGTAAAAGGCCCTCTGCCTTTTTCCTGGAGCCTGTCTCACAGTTTCCAAAGACATTGTTTACCATGAACATTCTTTTGAGCATGTTCTGAGCGGGTATGTATCCTCTAACTTATGCCTTACACATTTGCAATAGAATGTTAATCAGCACAGCCCCGTCTCTTTATTCATGTCATTTCAATAAATACGAGGGCCCTTGAGCCTTGGAAGAGGGAAACAAACTGCAAAAATCAACACACTCAACTTTTCATTATTTATTAACATAGACATGTCATAAACTGGAATGATATATCATTGCCCTTCATGGTTACTCCAGCAGGAGAGAGTTGAGTTGAGTTGAGATATGTCAGTATGGAAATGGCAGGGTGGCAGTTGTGTGTGAAAAGTCCCTCCAGAGGCTGGATCTATAGATCTATAGGCTGGATCTGTACTGAATGATTGGCAAAGTTCATCTATCACCAACATGTCACAGAAAATTCAAGTCAAGCTCCCCCCCGGCTCTTCCTCTATGTGAACTTATGCTGGAGACTTTATATAGCCTATGTGGAACACCTATCCAATTGTTTTCATGCACAGTGGAAGATGGAAGAAGAGACGAAATCTCTAAATTGTAGCTGCCACATCAGACTTCTATCGGTAGCTTTTTGACAGAGAAATGCCTTAATCCCAAGTGACTATGGAAGACATGGAGAAATGCAAATTTCTGTGTTCCTATGGGGAAAAAAAAAACCTAAAGATAAGTTGGAAAATGCAAACCAGAGACAGTCCTGTGATTGGAGAAATTAAGATGCTTTGCAGCACAAGGTACAAACCATAGAATGGCAGAAAATGGGATTTGTTAGCTTATCTATTGGTGTCAGGGTTCTCCTCTGTGCTGTGATGAAGTATGCCACGTGTGCAGACTGAGTGATACTCAGTATAAAGGGACATAGCTTAGCCCAGCAACAGGACTCTCATTTCCAACATGGGCAACAAAATTACTGAGAACTTAAATCCATCATGGAGAACTTGAATGGAAGAGGGAATATCCTGTCCTTTCTTGAATACTGATTTTACCTTATAAATCATGTGTAAGTGTGGAGGCATGGGCATGTGAGAGCAGGTGACATGGAGACATGATGTGAGTACTGGGAAACAAACTGCTGTCTCTGCAAGAGCAGTATGCATTCCTAAGTGCTGAGCCATTGCTCCAAATGAAAGAACAGATAGAAACCATTTAAATAAGAGTGGCACATGAAATAGAGACTTGGTATCAGGTGAAGGAATTAAATCTTGTGACTAGAATACAATGCAGGACTCACAAAGGCTAATTTATCAGTAAGCCTGTCTACTTTAAAACACACAAGACAGAAATGCATGAAATACATCTTAAGAGAAAAACAATAAAAACCATTTTCATAACAATGCTTCAGCAAAACACAATAAAAAGAAAATGAAAATGGTACCATTGCTAGAACTTTCTAGGACTAGACTGTGATACAAGAATGGTAAACACACCTGCACTTGAGGATCTCTCAATACCTTTGAGATAGGAAGCCACTTTTACATATTTCAGTATTGCAACATTCAGTAACACAATGGCTCAGCTACTTTCTGCCATTTTGTATCTCCATTTCATTTATGCTAAAGGATGCAAACATTGTTCCATAGAAACAAGGTTTCCTGTAATGTGATCAGAGATAGCTGTAAGACGTAAAACAAAATGATCCCAAGTACAGTAACGGGAGGCTTAGAAACAAGTCCCCGTTCACTTCCTGCAGTGGTAACAGCACATCTAAAGTTTTACCACACTATAGTGGAAGGGGTACAGAGATATGAAAATAACTGAAAGAGGATTTTGTGAGCCACATACATGACAGAATTTATACCTAAAATATATAAATAATTTTAAGAATTAAATGTCAAGGAAACAAACTATGTAAAGACAGGTTTGGATCTCAATCAATGGAGACCTGTGATGAGGTAGACTCCTGCAAGGATATATGGGTAACTCTGGCTGAGAATCATAGCAGCAGGGGATATGGAGACTAAAGTGGCCAACTCCTAAGGCCAGGAATTACTGCCAGTGGAGTGAGGGGGACACAAATACACCCACAAAACCTTTGATCCAAAATCTACCCTGCCTACAAGACGTGAAGGGATGAGGTTGGAGCAGAGATTGGGGGAATGACCAGCCAATGACTGGCCCAACTTGAGACCCAACCTATAGGAGAGAGCCAACACCTGACACTATTAATGATGCTCTGCTATGCTGGCAGACAGGAGCATAGCATGATTGTCCTCTGAGAGGGTCCACCCAGCAAAAGATCAAAACAGATGGTGAGATCCACAGCCAAACACGACAGAGACATGGAAGTCTTGTGGAAGAAGTGGGATGGACAGAGTCACCAGAAGGGAACAAGAAGTACATGACAAGACCAACAGAAGCATCTAACCCAGGCCCATGGGAGCTCACAGAGATAGAACCACTAACCAAAGAGCATGCATGGAATGAACACAGGCCCTACACTCATGGAGCTGAGGGACAGTTTGGTCTTTATGTGAGGCCCCTACCAACTGGAGTGGGGACTATCCCTAACAGCTACTCTGTTGCCTACAGTTGGGTACCTTTCCCCTAGCTGGGCTCCATTGACTGGCTTCAGTGGAATAGGTTGCAGTTAGTTCTGATGTGACATGAAGTACTGGGGCAGATTGTTGAGGGGGTTCTCTTCTCTGAGAAGAAGAGGAAGAGGAAATGGGGGCAGAGAGTGGGAGGATAGGATTAGGATGAGAGGAGGGAGGGTGCTGTGAATGGGATGTTCAAGTGAATAAATAAATACATTTTGAAAATAAATTTCTCAACAATAAAATGGCTAATGTACAGTTGAAAAATATTCAACATGAGCCATCAAAGAGATGAAAACTAGAGCTACTTTGAGATTTAAATTGACTATTATCAAATTATCAAATGACAGCAAAGGAAGCTGGCAATGCTGCTGAGAAAAGAGAGCCCTTGCTCACTGTAGGTGGGAGTATAGAGTGATGAAGCCATTCTTCCACATGATTCAGCTGTATGACTCCAGGCCATGTATCCAAATGTATGTCATTATAAAGTGTCACATTGTCTCCCCTGGTATGGTTTTGTTCTGAATTCCAATTTGATGCAATGCAGTTATTACTGTATTTCTAGCTTACTGCTTTATATCATGCATATTTTAAAAATATATTTATTTTAAAATTTCAGGGCAGTGTGAAGAGATCCTAAGTCCTGGGACATGCTAGATAAGCACACTGCAACTGAGATGATCCATAGCCCCACGACTTATAATTATTTTAACCTTCCATTTAATAGAGATGGGAGTGTTACTAGGTTTGGTTTTGAGATAATGCTTTGTTTTATTTGTAAATTAACCACTTTTAATTGAAGTCCATAGGCAACTAGGACTCCAATTATACATTGCAATTGATCTGATTAGATTCAAATCTGAAGCTCTGCTGGGAGTTTTGACTTCCTTCTACATCCTATGGTATCTGCTCTCTTCTCCTTTTATGTTTCTCTAGGTTATTATCTGTAATTCTATGTTATCCTCTCTATTGTTTTATTATTTAAAGTTTTTGGTAGTTTGGGTGGTTTTAAAATGAAAATCTGAGCACAGTTCTGCTTCCTTATTTACTTTGTAATCCTCAATAACAAACTTCTGGTCTTCTTCTCTGTTCTTGCCTTGATGTAAATCATATGCTTCATTTTCCCACAGAAGTCTCACAGTATATTTAGTTGTGTTTGTATTAGACAGAGTGGTTTCTTAAGAAAATCAAAACAAAAAGAAATATTTCATTTTACCAGCTCTGATGGTGATATTGTAACATTTCTTCTGGATGGAAAATTTCTTCAAAATCTCCTCTAACATATCTGTATATCATCACCTTTCACTTTATCCAAAAGAACCTTTATTTAACTTTACTTTCTGCCTACTATAGAATTCTCTGTCTTTATCACTTCCTTATGGTTATTTTTAAAGTTGACTTACTTGCTACTATTTTTATCTTTAGTTATCAGTGATTTGACTTTGATGGGCCAAGATATTCTTATTTATTTTCAATTTGAAACATTTTTTGTGAGTGTCGTATGACTTTTGAATACATAGCTTGATATATTTTATTATTTTTGGAAATATAACCACTGATATATCTTTTCACATTTCTCCTCTATATCCTTTATGTTGTGGAATAGTAATTCATATGTCAGACTCCTTTGTATTTCCCCATTCGGGGAAGATGGATTCTCATTATATCGCCAGCTATTCTCTGTGTGTTTCAAATCGCATCGTTCCCACTTTCTTATCTTCAAGTTGAATCATGTTTCCTATGCTGAACTCAACAAAAGAACAACTTATCTCTGAATTTTATTTCAGCTACTTCTGTTTGACACTTTCTATTTAAATCTCTCCTCTTTGTAGATGCATGTAATCTATTTTCTACTAGACTCTTGGACATATCAAGTATAGTGTCTGTTTAAAATTCTAATCATTCCAACATATTAGTCTTCTCTGAGTTGTTTTTGTTGGTTGTCCATTCACAACAATTTTTTCTTTATCATATTGATTGAATGAATACTAAGTATTATATTGATGACAAGGATATATATATATATATATGTGTATATATATATATATATATATATATATATATACACACACACCTGCTGAGTATAGTAAACCACACTTAATGTTAGGCCCTATGTGCAAGAAAGTAGTAGATGGCTGCACACACATAATCAGTGTTGTTTTTGTACAGCTTTTTGGCTCATATTGCTTTGCTTGGGTGTTTGCTTGTTTGCTTGCTTGCTTGCTTGTTTCCTTCCTTCTGTCCTTGCTTACTGATTAGGTCTAATTTTAATTTTACTGGTCTCTTGCTAGAATACTATGATTTCTGATTTTTTTTGGTGTTAGATTTTGTATTTGTATGTGTTTGTGTCTCTGTGTATGTGTGTTTCTTGTGTTTTGTTGTTGTTTTTAATTCTGATTTGTTAAATTTTCATTTGCCTTTTGTTTTCTGAAGAGAAAGAACGCATGCAACCTCCTCTCAAGGTCATGGAGAATCAGAACACAAAGTCCCTTAGGAGATAACAATATGAACCTCCAGGGTCTATTCTTGGGCAAAAAAATTATAATACTGTGCGTCCATTCCCCGAATCATGCTGGATCATTTTTACAGCATGTCTCATTGTGAAAACCAAATCCACTTTCTGTTATTTTGTGTAAACAGACCTTTTACATTTCCTCCTTCATTTCAAGGGAAGAAGAAGGCAGAGCCAATGTCTGTTTCTGACGGGAAATCAAGCTGGACCCATTACTCTGTGAGCTGGTCCTGGGGCATGCACATGCATGTGCACACACACAGACGTGTGTCTATTACACACATATACATGCATATGCTCACACATGTGTGCACACAGACATATACACATATAAATGTGCATTACACACACAGTCACACACATACACATCTATACTGCTTTATTAGCGCCAAATAATGTAGTAAATTTTAAGCTACAGATGTATAAGTTTGGAAAATGTAGGCTCCAATGACATAGATTTAGAATCACATATTTTATTTTAATAAAAACAGAAAAAATTGGCCAGAAGAGTGCAGATTTTATTTAGTTATTTGACATTTCAAATACCAGGTTCACAGCTGTACGATTCTCTTTGAAATCAGAATTATCTATACATACTCTGCATTCTTTGAGGTTTCAAATTAAAGCAAAATGGTAGGCATTTTTAAAAAATCCTACCTTCAGATAGTGCTGCTACATTTCCCTCTGACAACATCAAATATACTTGATATACTTATATGCACTATTTATATAGAAAAACTGTATTTGAAAAATGTCCAGACTGTAATGAAAAAATGAGTTCTATGAAGTCTATATTTCTCCAAAATCACATTGTATTTGACACTTCTGTGTTGTACCCTATTCAAACAACCACTGTTTTTATTTTCTCATATTGACACTTCTAAGTATCAAATCACCTCTCTGTGCTCACACCTGGAATCACAAATTAGAGGTACGGAAGTCCTGTCAGGTGGTAATTCCCAGGCATAGGCCCAGGGCAAGGTGCTTTCAAATCTGCTCTCAAGATTTTGTAAAATGTGTTTCTTAAGAGATAGGGAAGAAAAGTAATATGCATTTTGGCTTTGCAACATCATAGGGATGTTAACTTGAGATGGCACTTAAGGAAGAACTATTATGCTTCAAAACATAATAATGTATTTCAACATGAGGTTTTAAGCAAAATACACATAAATTTTATGGTTGGACTATGGAGTGTTTCAAATTTGCAGAAATAGTATATCAGAAACTTTGTATTTGATAATCTTTTTAATGCTTGCTTCAAAGTTCATTTATTTTTACTTTTAATAAAATGCATTTCTGTGTTACCTTATCCAGCTTTAATATGAGCATTTGTGCCTAGTATTATTGTGTGCCATGTTTGGTTGATATTCCTGGGAAGCCTTCTCTTTTCTGAAGAGAAACTGAGGAGGAATTGCTCTGGCACAGACGGGAGGTATAGGGGAGGGACTGGAAGGAGAGGAGGAAGGGGAAACTGTAGTTGGATAGTATTTTATGAAAGAAGAATAAATGAAAAAAAGAGAAGGAAAATGCATTTGGTAGGCATGATGATGTATGCATAAAACCCAAGGATTTCACATTCAAGGTCATCCTGTGTTGTGTAGAAGATTCAATACCAGTCTGCTTGGAAAGAAGACTTTGTCTCAAGGATAAAATGAAACAAACAAACAAACCATCCCCTGTGTACAGTAATTGCATGCAACAAACCTTTCTCCAAAGTCTAACTAAAAGCTGTGATAAATTCACCTACATTTATCATTTACAAATTTGTATGCATTTGTAGGTAGATATGCATAACAGACTCATACAGATGTGTTCAGGAATAAATGTATATGAATAACCACATGCATTCTTTTACTCTTTCACTAATTAATTAAAGATATATCACCCTATTTCGATATTTCAAAAAGACATCATAATAAATATTTTAGATGATGACTTGCTATTTCATGTTAGAGGAATCTTTGCTTTCTCTTGATTAATCTTACTCTTTCAGATTTGGTTTTCCTTTCTTCTAACAAGTAATGAATGGATTCATTTCCTTATTTGTCAAAAAAATTAATTTGGGCATATAAAAATTAGCTTGCATTCTAAAAATAATTTCTTTTGTTTTTTTAAGAGTTTTGCATAGTTATATCATTTCCCCTCTCCCTTCCCTTGTACCAAACTCTCCCATATACCTCTCTCTGCTTACTTTTGTGTATTGAATTTATAGTTCAATTCTTTACTGAGTTTAATATTCATAAACATTTAGTAGAATGTTCAGTTTGTATGACTATAGAAATATGTTATCCACAGACAATATCTCTTGCTTTTTTCATTTTTGTTTTTGTTTTTTTTTTGATGCACTATATTTCTTTTCTGGCCTACATGTTTCACCTAAAATTTGAATGCTATATTCATGAGCACAGCAAGAGATGACAGCCTTGCCTTGATTTTGATCTCAGATGAAATGCTTCCAGTTTCTCCTCATTCACTATGATTTTGTTTTGTTTTTTTTATGCACTTTGATAAATTTTCTTATATATTTTAATTTTTAATTTATTTATTACTTCAGGTTACATCTCCATCATAGTGTCCTCTTTCCACACCTCCCAGTCTCGCCCTCCCACCCTCTACCCCCTATCCCTTCCATCCCACTCCTCTGGAGTAGAGTGTCCCGACATAACAGTCCCCCACCCCAGTTCAGCAGTCATATGAGGGCCAAGAGCCTCCTCATACACTGGAGACTTACAAGGCAGCACCACTAGGGAAAAGTGTCTCATTGACAGGGAAAAAAAGTCTATGTTCATGTTCCCTTTGGTGCATTCGTTGTTGTATAGTTATCCTGTACTTTATGGCTAAAATCTGACTATAAGTGAATAGATGCCATGTGCATCCTCTGAGTCCGGGTTAGCTCACTCAGGATAAGATTCTCTAGTTCCATCCATTTGGCTGTATTTCATGATTTCGTTGTTTCTGATAGCTGAGTAGTACTCCATTGTGTAAATGTACCATGGTTTTTTAATCCATTCTTCAGTTGAGGGACATCTGGGTTGTTTCCAGTTTCTAGGTATTACAAATAAGGTTGCTATGAACATAGATGAGGCAACTTCCTTGTGTTTCGGTGAGGAGTCATTTGGGTGTATACCCAGAAGTGGTATGGCTGGGTCCCGAGGCAGAGCCATTCCAAGTTTTCTGAGATATTGCCAGACTGACCTCCATAGTCGTTGCACAAGCCTGAACTCCTACCAGCAATGGAGGAGAGTTCCCCTTTCTCCACACCCTCACCAGCATGTGCTGTCATTTGAGCTTTTGATCTTAGTCATTCTGACAGGTGTGAGATAGAATCTCAGAGTCCTCTTTAGTTGCATTTCTCTGATGATTAAGGATGCTGAACATTTCTTCACGTGTCTCTCAGCCATTAGGGATTCCTCCCTTGTGAATTCTCTGTTTAGCTCTGTTCCCAATTTTTTGATTGGATCATTTGGTTTCTTGAAATTTAATTTCTTGAGTTCTTTGTAAATTTTGGATATTAGCCCTCTGTCAGATGTGGGGTTGGTGAAGATCTTTTACCAATCTGTAGGCTGCCGTTTTGTTTGAATGATAAGGACTTTTGCCTTACAGAAACTTTTCAGTTTCATGAGGTACCATTTATTGATTGTTGGTTTTAGGGCCTGAGCTGTTGGTATTCTGTTCAGGAAGTTGTCACCTGTGCTGATGAGTTCAAGGCTTTTCCCTACTTTCTCTTCTATTAGATTTAGTGTGTCAGGCCTTATGTTAAGGTCTTTGATCTATTTGGACTTAAGTTTTGTGCAAGGTGATAAGTATGGGTCTAATTTCATTATTTTGCATGTTGACATCCAGTTGGACCAGCACCATTTGTTGAAGATGCTGTCCCTTTTCCATTGTACGGTCTTGGCTTCTTTGTCAAAAATTAATTGACCATAGGTGTGTGGGTTCATTTCTGGGTCTTCAATTCACTTCCATTGATCCACTGGTGTGATTTTGGCAGTGAATTTGTAAAGCACAGATTTATTATATGAAATATGATCACTCAGACCTAGAGTGTTCAGTTTTTATTACAAAGAGATGTTGGTTCTACTGTATAGAAAGATATTCCATATGCATATGTTACCTGTCCATTGGATCTGTTTTTAATTGAGTGTGGATTATCAAATTCTCTCTTTATTAGTTTCTAAAAACAAATTTTGCACTTGTTGGCATATTTATAGCTGTATAATTAGTTTATTTAATTCCTAGGATATAGATCTTCTCAAATGTTTCTTCTTACTATGAAGTAGAAATCTTTTTTCTAATTAATTTATTTTTTTCATATTACATCTTGATGAAAGTTCCCTCCCTCCTCCTCTCCTAGTCCCCCCTTCCTCTCTCTGTCTTCCTCATGTTCATCCTCTCTTTCTCCTTAGATGAGGGGAGCTCCCACATATCAAACCCCCACAGTTCATCAGAGCTTAAATTTTTTTTTTATTTAAAAAAATACCCAATTTATGAAATGCAATTCTTTTGGTTTCAAACATACCTGTCTCATGTGAATGAAGAGCACATTCCCTCCATTATTATGACAATTAACAGGCTTAGGTTTTGTCATAACAGTTCTTAAGATTTCTGAGTACCATTGTCTTAATTCTGTTCTTGTATGCAGTATATAAATATTTCTTACTTTAAGGAAACAAACAAAAAATGTTTTCTTCCTGTAATAGGTGAGTTGTTGACTTAAAGGTTTAAAATAACTTTTAGCATGTTTGTTGCATATCCCAAGTGAATGTCTCCCCAAATATATTTTCTTTTTTAGTTCTTTTAGAACATTGTAGTTTTAGGAGCCAGTGAGTTGGCTCAGCAAGTAAAGGCACTTGTCACTAACTATGATGATAGGAATTTGATTCCTGGGACTTACATGGTGAAAGAAGAAAATTGATCCCCAAAAGTTGTTTGGAAATATCCACACATTCCTTCTTGCACACATGCATACACACACACACTCAAAATATTCATAAAACCTTTTAAATCTTTAAAAAAGGATATTTGTGTTTTTCCTATTAATTTTATCTCATTTTTTACATATTATCTCTCAATTCATGTGAAGTAGATCTCAATTATTGTTTCATATCTAGGTGTAGGAAATTTCCTCATACAACTTATTAAAGTAATTTCTCTTTTCTCCAAATATTGCTATTTTTCTTTATGATGCCATTCAAGTAATTATGAGACAGATAAAGTACTTCACATATAAAAACAAAGTTATGACTGGAATAACTGTCTCCTCTGCCTTTCTTCTGCTCCAGTCCATAGCATGCTTCCTTTGATTCATAACATCCTAACATATTGATGGTGCAGTTTTACTCTCAGCTGTTTCTGACAGTGATTTTTAGGTTGTAGTTTTTTTTTCAACAGTTAGATATGTGTACACACTGAGACACTTCATATTCTTTTAACCATTAATTTGCTACAACAAATCATCTATAATTGTACTATTAATTTCCTCATATAATGATTTTAGAACATCGTGAACTAAGCTAAAATAAGGCTCATCCTTTAAAATTCTCTTAGCTCCTAGAGAAAGCTAGCATACCAAAAAAAAACCCTTCTCTTTGGAAATGACATAATTTATCAGCCTCATTTATAAATGCATTAAGTCCCAAATAAAATATTAACAAATGGAATCAATGTGTGTTATTAAAGACTAATAGCCCATGACCAAATTGGGATTAGTTTATCATGCAAGGGTGATTTCATGTTAGGAAATCTATTTATGTAAATCATTATGCATATTAGTTAAAGAAAAAATATATGACTGCTTCAATGGAATGCAAACTGTTGTGATAAAATTCACCAACCAAATATCAATGATTAATATATTTTATATATAATATATATTATTATACTATACATAATATGTAATATAATGTATAAATATATATTATATAGTATATATTTATACATTTTTGTATATATTTGCTATATATATTATATAGTGTATATGCATGCAAATATTTATGCATGTGCATATATACTCACACATGTGTACATGCATTATTTTCCTCAATAAAAACAAACTACAGTTATCTGAATATATTATATGGCATTCATGTTGTAAAATAAAAATATATCTATTGTTATAATACTATGGATCATGCTAATACCTGGGAAAACATAATCTAAAGCGTTAACATTATTATGAAACACTTTCAGAAACACAGAAAGTGTAACAGAATAACACATGGACTTACATGCACGATTTATTATTTACAAATAATATTCTCTATGAAGTAAGTCCAGGCAATTAGACAACAAACAAATAAAACTATAATTCAAACATTTCAGGGAATTCTAATGCAGATTAATATTAATATTAATATGCATAAATAAAAATGGTATATGTCAATACACATTCATTGGAAAATTCTTGAGAAAGCTCAAAATGAAAGAATAGTGCAACTCACTGAAGTGACAATTAATATCATTCAGATATCAGAATGAGCTCAAAACCAAATCAGAAGGACTAATGACTTGAACAAAGCAGAATTTAATACTTGCTAAAGAGAGACACTTAAAATTGGTGTCAGAGGAAGAAATTGAGGCCTTCTTGGAGGCAAGATGACTGCATTGATAAACTGCTTGTGTTTGACCAAATAGGGACAAAATTAAGATTAAAAAAAGAACAGACTCTATTCCTGTAGGATAGAGAGCTGAAGAAGTGAAGCAAGGTAAGGACTACAAATCCTCCCTGTTGAAGGATCTAGAAACAGGTGCATTGTGTTTCTCATGAGCAGGAGGAGTGAGTGACAGCTCCCAGGGATGTCATGTCCCTTCTGGCCATAGGTTCTGGAAGACCAACAAAGGAGTGAAATTGACCGAAATGCAGACATGCAACCAAGAGCTGGCTATAGCTGGAGGAGCTCTGGGTCTGGAGAGAGAGATATATTTTGACAGGGGTGTCAGAGACTGAGATTCTGCTTATGAACCCTGCAGTAAACAGCTTGAGTGCTCATCTGAATTTGTCCAGCAACTGCTGGTATTCTCACATGAAAAATCAAACACAAAGAAGAATAAATAAATAAACATAAAGCAAAACAAATAAGTGGATAAACAGAAGGGTGAGAAGCAGCAACCAGGATGCCACAAAGACAAACATAGTAGAAAGGTCTTTCATAGTCCTTTAAAGCCTTTGCTAAGAATCTTACATGGAAAACATCAACACACCAGAGAGGAAGAAATAACGGGCAAGGTATTCTCTGGCTGGGGAGATCTTGCAAAAGCAGAGTCCCACACTGAGTCCTTCTCAGCAGGGAGAACCTCACATAGCAGCTGGTGTGGATTCTTGAGACTGAAGGCACTCCTACGAGCAGCTATGGCTTGAAAAGATTATCCAAGTGAAGGGAAAAACTCCATTCATGCCAAATAGGAAGAAATGCTGATTAAAATTATATCTTCAATCTCATTTTCTCTTATGTTTATTTTTGTTTTATTTATTTTATGTTTATTTTTGTTGTGTATTTGCACTTCGGTGTTTCAAATGTTTCCTTGTTATATTTTTAACTGACCAAAACAGGGTTTTATAACTGTCCTTTGTGCACACAGTCTATAATGTTTTCTTAAAGAACTTACCTCTGTATTTTCTTCTTATCTGACACCAAATAGGAATTTCTTGCCTGAACCTGACAAGTGAGAACAGATAAACCACAAAGTCATTAACTAGAAATATGGCTGTAGTTTTAAGCTACACACTTTGGGGCTCATTTGCTTTGCAGTGAGGGGTAACTGACACACTAACTTATGGGTCTTTATACAGTTTAGTGAATATTTATTTCTCTAGTGCTTAAAGGCATTCTAGCACATTTCAAGAAGTTAATATTTATTCCTAATATTAAGGATTATAAACATCAATATACAAAGATCTATTCAAATGTGGCTAAATATACTCTTAATTTTGTATCAATATACAAAGATCAATGCCTATGTGGCCCAATACAATCTTAATATTGCGTCCATATACAAGGGTCAATACCATTGTGGCCAACTATAATCTTAATTTTGTATCAATATACAAATATCAATACTGACGTAGTCCAATACAATCTTATTTTTGCACAATAAACAATGGTCAATACCACGTTAGCCAAATATACTACTAATATTGTATCAGTATACAAAGGTATAAGGGCATATTCAATAATCTGACCCTTCTTCTTGGTCCTTCCTGTGCTATGTCTCTGTCTCAATTTTTCTCAAGTCCGTGCATTCCTACATAGGAGATAAAGAAGGATACAGAAATGGGAAAGAAGGAATACTCTGGGTCTAACTTCCAAAACCCATTAAACAGGACCATTTAACAACTTGTAATCTCTTCCCCTAAATAACAGAGTTTTCAGTTGTCCTTCAAATAACCAAAAAAAAGGGGGGGGCGGAGAAAACCCTCCCCACCCTCTGGGTATGGGACGTCGCTCTCTTAAAATGACTTCCTGCTGATTTGGGTCGTAGTAAACCTGTTTGGGGCCCGAACCAGAATGGAAAAATGGTTAAAAATGTTAGTACAATCCTTTTATGTTCAGTCCTTCTGTTCTCAGCTGTTTAGATGTCCTAAGGAGTTTGTAGGCAGAAGCTGAACTTCCAGGCTTTACTGAGGTTCTGGCTGGGGCATTGTGTAGAGCTGAACGGTCTTGGCGATATTGAGTTGTTGTGGTTGTAGGCTTTTGATGGAGACAGCTATTGAGGGAGTATGTCAGGCTGAATCAACTGGGTCACTCGTCTTCTTTTGGTGTCTGATTCTGTTTTCTGCTGAGGTTTCCGTTGTCCAGTTGTCCCTGGGTTCCTTGAATGGATGCTTTGATTCTCCTGGAAAGATAAGAACAGAGCCCTGCCCTAATCCTCACTCAGGGACAATCACCCTCTTTTTTTGGTGGGGGGGGGGGTAGGTAATATTTCCCCTGAAGCAAATTTGGTTTTTTGACAATATATAAAGTGTTATCTTTCAATCTGATTTAAAGAAGAAATTATTTTGTTATTTTGGAGCTAAACCAGCTTTAGTGTATATATTTTGAGATCTCGAAGGACAATTTGTTTGTATTGAGTGGGCCTTTTGTAAGTAGCTTTTAAACTTAGGTCCTTCCAAATCCTATGTGTGTGTCTGCATTCTAATTATTGGGATCAGAGACCTGTGGTTCCCATCTGAAGGGATTAAAGATGTGTTCCACCACTCCTGGATCAAAGGTTTTCTCTATTTAGAGTTTGTTTTGTATCAGGCTGACCTTGAGCTCTGAGATCTGCCTGTTTCAAAATTAAAGGTAACGCTTCCTAATTGTATCGTACCTAGAGATACTTAAAAATGAAATGTGAAGCTCTGGCCTCTTGATACGAACCGTCTTAAACTGTTTAGGATAGTTAAGAAAAACAAACTCCTAGTCATACATGCATGTCACCATGTTAGCTACTATGACAGTCTATCACAGATATTCTCTAAACTACTCAGTAATCAAGTTGTTAAGAGACAAGCAACATTTGCTTATCTAAATACAAGAGATAGATAGGGAGTCTTCAAAAACCCCAAGAGATCTGCAGAATATGGCATTCAAAGATGTGGTCTTAAATTAAGATTTTTTTTGATATCGTGACATATCAGCTCCTGACAGCACCCCCTATTCTACTTCAAGTAGAAGAAAAGCATCGAAGAATCTCCAGTGTGAGATGGTTGCATTAGTGGCAAGCCTATCTCTTGGCGTGTAAAAACTCCTTGCTTCAACTGCAGACAGACTGCTGTACAAAAAGGACAAAACTTGGTAGCAGAGAAGTCGACAGCCTAGCTCTGCCAAGACAGGGTAGGTAAGTCCTTCATAATCCCTGCTCTACAATAAATGTCTGTCAGAGAAACAGGACCAAAAGGCTGAAGACTGATGCTGGAATGTATGGAGAGAAAATGGGAACTGTCCAGGTAGTCACTGGTTTGTCATTTCTTAGTATTGGAAGCTGCAGGCCCTGCACTTCTTATATAATCAGATATATTTATCCTTCTCAGCTCTCTGAGGTGGTTGAAGAATAGACAGCTTGAGTCTCATAGCTAAATTTTGAGTTGTTTAGGAATCAAGAGGGTATTCTAGATCTAAGAAGATGGTTATAATAGTGATGCAAGTTAGTATGAAAGCTAAGTCAGTTATAGAACTTAAACTCATGGAGATGGTTAGAAGGTAGAATGTTAAAGTCAGGGGCCAAATATGTATGAACTGGACATTGGGAAGGTATACTGGGCCATTTAACCCTCATAAATGTGGCATATTTAATTCTGCTGTTTTGTATAGAATTTACTGTTATAAGAGAAAGAACCATTTGTTTGATTGAAAAGGGAAGCTGTTGGGGAGGAAGAGGGTGGAAGGGTGGGACAGGAAGGGGGAATAGGGAAGGGTTTGTGACTGAGATGTAACTTGAAGAAAAAAATAAAGTACTTATATTAAAAAAAAAAGAAAGAAAAGGACATTAGGCCTATAGAATCAACAAAAGAATTGTAGATTAACTTCTTGCTTCTTTTTGAATATGACTTTAACAAATAAAGGTTTTATTTTGTTTAAAAAAAGGATTATAAATATATTTCTGATAACATTCATTTACAGAATTAGGGAAATAAAAACTAAAAAAGGTGTGAAAATGTCTCTGAAATTTTTCAATAAGAGAAATGAGATTTAATATTTAGAACTAGCATTGACATTCATTTCCACGGAATTGAGGAAACCAGTACTTGACTCTAGTTTTGAACATTCTCTTGTGAAGTGGAATAGTACCAAGGAGCCTAAACTTGTTCCCAATTATGGATTGGTAAGTGTATCTTTTCATATACTCTAAGGTCACCTTGTAAGACATTAAAGCTTTTTCTTCATTGTGGTGTTTTGAAAGGCCCCTATAGACTCATGTGCTTGAATACTTGGCCTAGGGGAAGTGGCACTATTAGGAGGTGTGACCTTATTGGAGTAGGTGTGGCATTGTTGGAGTAGCTGTGGGCTTCATGGAAGATGTGAGTCACCGTGGAGGTAGGCTTTGAGGTCTCCTAAACTCAAGCTATGCCCAGTGTGAAACACAGACTCTCCTTGCTGCCTGCAGATCAAGATGTAGAACTCTCAGTTCTTTATCCAGTCTCCCGTCTGCCTGCATGCCACCATACTTATCACTATGGCTACAAAGGACTAAACCTGTAAAACTATAAGCCAACCCTAATCCCAATTAAATATTTTTCTTTATAAGAGTCACCTTGTTCATGGTGTCTTCACAGCAAAAAAAAACCCTAATACATCATTTTATAAAATTTTGTGGATCAGAATACATTTTACTAAAATGTGCTGTTTTTTTTTCATTTAAATAAATGATATTGGGCCAGCAAGATGACTCAGTGGGAAAAGGTGCTTGCCACACAAGCCTACAATCTGAATTCAAACCCTGCAGCCCACGTAAGTGTGCAGGAAGTGAAATAGGACAAGGTAGAAAAAAAACAACCTAATGAGACTGATTTACAGATTTACTTACAGCACTGCTTGGGCTGCCTATTCACCATGCATGACATCATCTGATACATGGAACAGAATGAACTGGAAAAATAACTGAAAAAATGGGACATTGCCCGTGACAACCTACTGGTGAGGCACATGCTTTTGTCAAATCTCACTTGTCCTTTCGCCCCACCTTCTGGTTTTGGAATATAAAATAACAATACAAATAGGGCCATGACCAAGGCTTTTCAGGACCTATCCTGGCTTCTGCCCTCTGGTGACAGACAACTCCTCTCTTCTACTCTCATTGGTCCAAGAGTGCTTATACCAAAAAGATTCCCACGGTACTGGGAACCAATACCACAAAAATATCCTCTCATCCCTACATGTGCCCATGCCCCCCTCACACATCATACCATGAACACATACAATAATGATAATGTTTTAAAATTAAAACAACATGGTTGATATCCATGGAATCACATAAATGACTTCTGGAGGCTGTTAATAATTTTCACAAGTATTAAACTTGTTTTTGTTTTGTATTTCATTCTGGGTTGGTTTTTGAAGAGATTGTTGAAAGCTATAAACCTGGGTCTACACAAAGTTCCCCCAAATTTCTGTAATATGCAGATTGCTATATTTACATACTTAGATTCTGTAGTTTCACTTGTAACTTTAAAAATGTTGCTGTCTGTGCCTTGTCCAAGACTTGTTTTTAATTTTAAATTTTAACTCATCTTTTTATTGAAAAAGCTTTTTTCCCATACAATATATTTTGTTTTTTTAATCTCCTCCATTTCCTCCTAGAATCTTTGATTAAAAAATAATAAAAGATAAAGTGAAAATATAAGGAATTTAAACATTAAACAAAAGGTATATTTTTACATATCTAAATCCTGGGGAATTCTTTCTTTAAAATCTAATAAACAGTGACAGTTGTGGTGGTGCACACCTTTAATCTCAGCACTAGAAGGCACAGAATGTGGGATCTCTGTGTGTTCAAGATCAGCCTGGACTATAGAAAATGTTCAAGGACAGCCAGAGCTACATAGAAAAACCCTGTCAGATAAATAACAACAACAAATAAGTAGATAGATAGACAGCTTGGTGAATTATACATACAGAAACAAAAATTATATATAGTCATGAGGATGAGTAATAATTTGTTTATTTATAACAAAGAACATTACTACTGACTTAAAGTGTCTGGATGTTTCTTTAGTGTTTTGTGGTCTGGGAGCCAGCAGCAGCCACTGTCACTGGCTTTCCCCCAAAGCATTGCCCTTCCTATGGCTATCTCACAGCCAGCTATCAGTACTTTTATTTCCCTTCCAAAGAGTTCCAGACCTTGCTGTCTTAACACTAACATTTCTTTCAATACTAACACCCATTTTATCTTTTAATTTATTTTTTCTTTTTAAAAAAATTTTGTTATGATTTATAATTTTTATATATATATATATATATATATATACTTATTATTTCTTCAAGTTAGATCTCAATCATAATCCCCTCCCTACACCCCACTCTAGTCCCACCCTCCCACCCTCTTCCCCCTCAACTCCCCACATCCCCCTTCCTTTTTTTTTAAATTTAAGGTACATCTTTTTTTTTTTTACCCCAACAGCTCCCCCTTTCAGTCCAACAAATGGCTCTTTCTCTTATAACAACAAATACAATACAAAACAACAGAAATAATCAGGCCACAATTATGAGAATTATAAAGCTTAACATACATTCCCAATGTCCACTCCATATGTATTTGGCAACTGACTTTAACATTCTACTATGCAACCATCTCTTTGAGTTTAAAGATCTATATCCAACTCACATTCCATCCTAATTTGCATCACAACTTTTAAAGCATCTTCTTAGAACCAGAAAACCCTCTTAATTCCTAAACATCTCAAAATTTAACTATGAGACTCTAACTATCTAGTCTTCAACCACATCAGAGACCTGAGATGGATAAATATATCTGATACAGGAAGTGCAGGGCCAGCAGCTTCCAAAACTAAGAAATGACATACCAGTGGCTGCCTGGACAGTTCCCAATTTCTCTCCATACATTACAGTATCAATCACCCATTTTATCATTAAAAAAATATGTTAGAAATCATTGGGCAGTGGTGGCTCACACCTTTAATCCCATCATTCAGGAGGCTGAAGCAGGTGGATCTCTGTGAGTTCAAGGCCAGCCAGGTTTACAGAGTCATTTCCAGGACACACACACATACACACACACACACACACACACACACACACACACACTCACACACACACACACACACACACACACACACACGTGTGTGTGTGTGTGTGTGTGTGTGTGTGTGTGTGTGTCTGTATGATGTTTGTGTGTTAGGAAAGATTCACTTAAATTTCTTTAAGTTAGCACACAAAGCATTAAGTAGCACTGTGTATTTCAAGGAAAATATTATAGATTTTCCTGTCTCTATTTTTTCCATTTTCTTCCCTCCTTGGAATCTATCTCCACCTGTCTCTTACATTTTCATGTCACATATGTACCTTTGCCTTCTCAACTTATTTTCCAAAGCACCCTTTTAAACTGACCCTTTGTCCTTTGTCATAATTTAGGCTTTACCACAATTATTGCCATTTAAATATACAATACATATTAAGGTCCATGAGAGAAAACATAATTTTCCTTTTTATCTTTTTTTGAGTTTGAGTTTGAGCAAACTTGCTTAATAAAATTCTTTCCAGATAAATGTTTTCCTACACATTTCACAATTTCATTTATTTTATAGGTGACTAAATTTCCATTGTGTATAACTACCACTTTTTATTTATTTATCTGTTGGCTGGCATCTAAGCTTGTCCCATTGCTTGTTGTTATGCATAGAGCAGTAATAAATATGAATGAACAAGTATCCTTGTACTGAAGTATGAAGTCCTTCAGGAACACACCCAGGAGCAGTATAGCTGGGCTATTGGGTAGTTCTAATGATACAATTGTTTGAAAAATTACTAAAATAATTTCCATAGTAGTTGTCATGTTTTGTACTCTCAGTGAGATAAATAAAGGTTCCTTATTCTTTGCATCTTCTCCTATACTTGTCAGTTTTCTTGAAGATTGTCTTTCTTGAATGGGGTAAAATTGCTAAGCAGATAGAAAGTCTAA
This sequence comes from Lophiomys imhausi, assembly GCA_907164525.1. Classification (NCBI taxonomy): domain Eukaryota; kingdom Metazoa; phylum Chordata; class Mammalia; order Rodentia; family Muridae; genus Lophiomys; species Lophiomys imhausi. The sequence goes on from CAJQZJ010034368.1 coordinate 2,289,341, forward strand.
AAGTAAATTGTGAATCTTGAGAAAGATGATATGCGAATGTCTATGAACTGTGCTCGACGTTTGCTCCAGCTGTGGTGAAGAATGGCCTTGTAATACTTTATAAATTCCCACCGGGTGGTGGTGGCGCACGCCTTTAATCCCAGCACTTGGGAGGCAGAGGCAGGCGGATCTTTGTGAGTTCGAGGCCAGCCTGGTCTACAAAGCGAGTCCAGGGCAGCCAGAGATATTCAGAGAAACCCTGTCTCAAAAAACTAAAAAAAAAAAAAAACAAAACAAAACTTTATAAATTCCCACCATGCAATAGCATCATATTGTTTTAGTAAAAACAGTAATATGCTACCTAGTAGGCTTGTCACTATCATAATATTAAATGAGAATCAAATGTACAGTGAGTTCACTCATGATTTATAGAGATAGATGGTTGCAGTGTCATTTAATAGACTTATTTTTTCTCACAATTTTAATGAAGAAGAATCTGTATGATGCTTTATGCAATGCTAGACATGGCTAATAATTCTTGATCCCTATTGCTGTGGAGCTTTTAGACTTAGTAGACAAGAATCTTAAAAGGAAGAAAGTAAGATTAAAGGGATGAAAGAGTCATTGCTTTTAATGAGCACACATGATGTTCTGTCAGAACAAATGACCCCATGATGCTTGTGATTAACTAGGCTGCCACTTTCTCTGTGAGCTTACAGTACTGCAATCCAAGTAAGCACAGTATAAAACTGTCTGCAAAATTAGAAGTCAATTTTAATCCTGTGTTCATCACCATCTTGTCACTAGTGACAAGGCTTCCTCCGACACGTGATTTTTCCTGGAGTGATCAAAATTAAACTTTACTTAAATGAGAAAGAAAACTGTAGCTCAATGCCAGATCATTGAGGAAATTCTCTCTGACAAACAGTAAGGTGCACAAATTAAAATGAATTTGCTGCAGTTTGAAAGCAGCATTTTACTGATTTCAGAGGCTTCGCTTTCTTCAATGCTGTCATACATTTCCATTAAGGGGAAATGAGTACCATTAAGCCAATTGGTAGTAATAGCCAAATAAAAATCTTTGGACACATTGTACTTTTTCATCCTGAGATTCATCTAAACTAATTTTAGAAGAGAGCCTTAGGTAAATGTCTTCTTGCAAAGGTGTGTGAGGAAAGAATATTTACTGTCAACCAGGTACAATAATAATGCAAATAAATTATGCAGAAGTAATATGAATCAGGTAACTGTGCATTAAATCACAGCCAGGCAGATATCACAACATGTATATGAGTCTTCTTTACACATCTTGTCCTAATAAACATATTTCTCTGTTTTGATGACCATCTGTGACTAAGAATAAGGTTTTACTCCATTGTGTTTCAGTAGGTCCTGACTTTCTCCAGAGTCAGCCATGGTTTCAGTTTGTCCATAACTCCAATGTGGTCATTTCTGATCTGCAATATGCTCCTTCATATTTCTGTCTATAGAAGCTTTATCTAGATTGCCATGCAAACTTCACAAATTTCTCCTGTTCAGTCAGATTCCGTCTTTTTCAAATCCTTACTGCATTCGTGGTCCCTTAGTTTCCAATGACTCCCTCATACTTTCACTTTTTCCTCTAAAATTCAAATCTCTTAAGTTGGGGGACTATGATATATTATTATTTTCTCTTTAGTAACAAGGGGAACAATTAATGTATCTTAAACCTTTAAATATTATCACTGAGTCCTTTTATTTACTTTTTACTTTACAATTTAAAGATCCTCATACTATCACAGCCTTGCATTCACCCATGCTTTGTACTAAATAAGACCTTTTTCTCTTTAAGCAGTATAAGAAAGGTCTCATGGAGATGGTTAGATAGTAGAATGTTAAAGTCAGGTGCCAAATACGTATGGACTGGACATTGGGAATGTATGCTAAGCCATATAACTCTTATAATTGTGGCCTATTTATTTCTGTTGTTTTGTATTGTATTTATAGTTATAAGAAAAAGAACCATTTTTTGGACTGAAAGGGAGAACTGTTGGGGGGAAAAAAAGAAATACTTTAAACTAAAAAAAAAAAAGAAGGGAAGAGGATGGGGGGGTTGAGGGGGAGGAGGTTGGAAGGGTGGGACTGGAGGGGGGAGTAGGGAGGGGATTGTGATTGAGATGTAACTTGAAGAAATAAAAAATAAATTATTAAAAAAAAGAAAGAAGGATAGAGAAAAAAAAAGAAAGGTCCTAATTGTCAAAGAAACATGCAATTTTTTACATGACTTTAGTACTCATTTAGTATTTAGAAACACATGAATCCTCCAGTGCTGATTAAACCCAGGTATTAAATGATTGGCCATAGATGCCCCGTTCTGTTTTGTGTTAGCCACCTTCTGAGTAAGCACAAAACAAACATTTCTGGTTTTATAATTACATCCACACATATATGTATATAAATTATTGTGATCATAACCATTCTCATTACTGCCCTTCCTTATCTCCCCCCAATTCTTGTTGCTGTACTCCTTTTCAACCAGTCTCCTTCCTACTCCCATCCCCGACCCAGCCATCTGTGCCTATGGGGGGAGGTGTACCATATAAGCTGTGTGGTTCAGACTGTGGTGTCCATGTTGTAAACTGAAGACAGAGTTTTATAACCTCATTTCCACCTCCTAGATCTTATAATCTTTTCTCCACCTCTTCTGTGAAGGTCCCTGGGACTTAGAGAAGTTGATATAGATATTTCATTTAGGGCTAAGCACTTACTAGTCACATTTTCTCAGCAATTTGACCAGTTGAGCTGTGAGACTCTGCATTGTCAACCTCTGTAAAAAAATATATAATAGACAGGTGATAGATAGATAGATAGATAGATAGATAGATAGATAGATAGATAGATTGATAGATAGATGATAGATAGATAGATAGATAGATAGACAGACAGACAGACAGACAGACAGACAGACAGACAGACAGATAGATAGATAGATAGATAGATAGATAGATAGATAGACAAAAATAAATCTCTCTGGCCCACACTGAGAGTTACTCTGGTCATGAATATAAACATCATGAACGTTTAAGAGACAGTTTGTCTGTATATCCATTTACCAAAGTATAAATACATCCCAAGGGCCTGTGACCTCCCTATCCATAGACTTTTGAGAAGGTTTATAGTATCATGCATGTGTTCTCTCCCAAAGAATGTCTTCAAATCTAAATAAAAAAGCAGTTGGTTGACATCAAAACAGTCATGCCATTGTTGTACTAGAGAGTGCATCTTTCCTGACACCTCAAAATTGCAGAGTTACAGGGTCTACAACCAGGAAAAGTGCTGATGACTTTTTTTCTCCAGCAGCCTACATATCATCTTTCTGTACTATGAACACTAGCCAGCAAGGAGGAAGATTTCAGTTTAGCTCCAGCTTTATTTCTTCTTATCTGTATCTATGCTATATGGTGTCTTCAGCAATAATGTCTCACCATCTAGTCTGGTATGTAACAAAGATCAATGACAACAACTTATATTATTTTGAGAGTGACTGAAGGCTCTCTGGCCAAGAACTTATACAGAGTTATACTATACCTGACACTGAGATTTTCATGTAAAAACCAAAGGGTTCTGGGAACACTATTACCAATTTGTGAACAGTATCTGTGATTGAACTATTGTTTTTAGGTTTTTGCTTTAGTTAGTTTGTATAGTGATTGGCTTCCATATGACTTGTCCATCCCTACATACTTAGTTTTGTTGATTTTCCCCAAGATTATACCTTTCTCCTTCTCTGCACAATCCCCATTCAAACATCTCTATCTCATGTTCCTAACTTGCTCTTATATCTTTTTTTTTCAACACCCTCACCTATGATAATACCACCTCTCTTGGATCATTTCTTCCTTCCTTGTCTATGCAATTACTCTTCCCAACTTAACCAACTTAACCAGATCTAAAAACCTAAATATTTTAATTTTAGCATTTTCTGTGAGAAAACAGCATTTATCATTCTGGGACTGGATTACTTCACTCATATTTTCTTATTCTACTCATTTTCCTGTAAATTTAAGAAACCCATTTTTAGTAGTAAAATAATTCCATTGTGTTCATATACATTTTCATTATCAATTCCACAATTGAGGTATCATTTGTCCTACTGTAAAAAGGACAGCAGTCAACATGAATGTGTAAGTGTTTGATAATGTAATGTAGAATCATTTGGTGAGTTGTCAAGAGTTCCATAACTCTGGTCATATGGTAGTTATATCTAGCTTTTAGAGGTGTTGCATACTGATTTCTGTAGTGATTGTGCTAATTTATATACCCACCAACAATAACTAAAGGTTCTCCTGTTCCTACATTCTCCATAGCATTTGTTGTCTTCTGCTTTCTAATAATAATCATTCTGACTAGGGTGAGATTGAACCTCAAAGTAGTTTAAATTGATATTTTCGTGATGAGTAGTGATGTTGAACAGGTTTTTGTTTTATTTTCTTTTTAATATTTATTAGTCATTTGTATTTCTACAATTGAGAGTTCTTTCAGATTCATTATCCATTTTAAGATTGGTTTGTCTATGGTCATATTGCTTAGTTTCTTGAGTTCTTTGTATATTCTAATTATAAATATTATGTAAAATGGATAGCTAACAAATATTTTCTCCATTCTAATGGTAGTTTACTTTGCTAAAAAGAAGGATTTTTTTATTTCATAAGGTCTGATTTCTCAAATTTTGATTCACTTTTGTCCCCACAAAACTAAAGTAGTCACAATTATGAGAGTTATATGGCTTAGCATACATTCCCATTGTCCAGTCCATATGTATTTGGCACCTGACTTTAATGTTCTACTATCTAACCATCTCCATGAGTTTAAAGTTCTATATCTAACTCAGTTTTCATGCTAACTTGCATCACAATTTTAGAAACATCTTCTTAGATCCAGGGCATTTTCTTGATTCCTAAACAACTCAAAATTTAATTATGAGACTCTAGCTATCTATTCTTCAACCACCTCAGAGATCTGAGAGGGATAAATATGTCTGATTATATAAGAAGTGCAGGGCCCGCAGCTTCCAAAACTAAGAAATGACATACCAGTGACTGCCTGGACAGTTCCCATTTTCTCAAGGTATGCCACTAACAGAACATAGGCTGCAATAGCCCAAGGCAAAGGTATGACATAAAACCTGCAGGGAGAGAGAGAGATCCTTGAAAGTGTCTGTCTTGGGGCCCCAGGACACCAAAAAAGCAAGCGAAGTTCGGAAGCTGCTTGGAGAGGCTTTGGGCCATGAGGCTTGCCCAGAGCCGAGGAGACTGTGGAGGTCAGTCTCAGCTGATGAAAAAAGCCTGCCTCAGTTTGACAGTTGGAACAGATTGACTTTATTACCAGCCACAATTTGATGGTAGAAATATATCAGCCTTTTGAACTGGCAAAGTAGTGCCCATTGGACTTCAAGCTTAAAAGACACTACCTGATGGGACTGCCTTAAAAGAAGTCACCCTGCACGGACCTATGCTAAGAATGTTAATATCCTTTTAAGAAAGTTAAAATAGTGTTAGTTACATGTTTTTAAATAGGTATTAGGGTGATCTTAGATAGATTACAGATTTTAGATTATAGTTTTACCTTATAGGATTTAGGTAGTTTATAGTGTTTCTTAAGTACTAATAAATAGTGTTCAAAATAAAAGATATTCTGTTAAAAAAAAACTAAAGTAGTAACTAGAAACCACATATTTTTACCTATGCTTATATCTTCAGCTATGCCCTATGCCTTTTCTCATGTTTCATGCTTTGCACTGATGTTTTGATTCATTTGGAATTGAATATTTTGTGGAGACTTAGAGATAAGGATCTAATTTTATTCTTTTGATGTGTCAAAATCTTTTTTTGCCCAGCACATATTGTCGAAGGTGTTATCTTTTCTCCAGTGTCAAATATCAAGAGACTGAAAGTTCAATGTACTTTGATCTGGATCTTCTGTTCTATTCCACAGACCTTCATGTTTGCCTTTGTGCCAGTACCATACTGTTTCTACAACTATCATAATATTCTATAGTATTATTTGAAATCAGGTTTATTCAGACTTGCTATGGCTGCACTGTTCCTTTTCTGTTGCATATAAACTTAAAAATTGTTGTTCATATTTCTGTGAACAATAGTACTCGAATTTTTATTGGAATTGCATTGTGTCTAATGATTGTTTTTGGTTGGATGGACATTTTCATGGTGCTAGTTTTAATACATGAGCATGGGTCTTTTTCCATTTCCTAGTATCTCCTTCAATTACTTTCTTCCCTCCCTATACTCTCAAGGGTTTTTAAAAAATCATTAATATATGTCTTCATCTACTGACATGATACTGTGATTTTTGTGAATAGATATATTTCTCCCCATGTTTCTTGCATTGTGATTATAAGACAAAAGGAAGCAAAAAAATCACTAGCTCTGATCTATTCCTCTTTTCAGTTTCATCAATTAAATAACAGATGGATGTTTATAAGAGTAAAATAAGGCAAGTATAGACTATTTTTACTACATATTCCTACGTGTGGATGGATGGAGTGTTGACTTAGGGCTGAGCATAAATGAGAAAGTGTGTTTGTGCAAACTGGAGTTTAAGGTTATAATTTGGAAATTTAAATATTTTTATTCAAATAAATACTATGGGTGATTTTTTTGGTATTCAAACACTTTATTTTTATTTATTTTTTAAATTTTATAAATGTGTAATGAATTTACATCAATTATATCCCCCTCCTCCTCCCACCAACTTCTCCTTCTCCAGTTCCCAAGTGAAGGAATTCAAACCTCAAGAGATCTGTAGAATATGGCATTCAAAGAAGTTTTCTTAGCTTAAGACTTTTTGATATTGAGACATGTCAGCTCCTGACAGCACTCCCTATTCTACTCCAAGTAGAGGATGAACATCCAAGAATCTCAATTTGGAGATGGTTAAATTAGTGGCAAGCTTGTCACTGGGCAAGAAAAATCCCTTGCTTCAACTGTAGACAGAATGCTTTCCAAAAAAGACAAAAACTTGGAAGCTGGTAAGTTGACAGCCTAGCCAAGACAGGGTAGGTAAGTCCTTCATAATTCTTGCCTTAAATTAATTTCTTCCAGAGATACTGGCCAAGAGGCTGAAGATAGATAGATGTTCTAATCTATGGAGAGAAATTGGAGACTGTTCAGGCAGCCAGTTGTCTGTCATTTCGTAGTTTTGGAAGCTGCCGGCTCTGCACTTCCTGTTTAGTCAGATATATTCATCCTTCTCAGGCCTCTGATATGGTTGAAGATTAGATACTTATAGTCTAACAGTTAAATTTCAAGTTGTTTAGAAATTAAAAGGATGTTCTAGGTCTAAGAAGATTTTTTTAAGTTGGCAATGAAAGTTAGGATGGAAAATGAGTTAGGTATAGACCTTTAAACTCATGGAGATGTATGGATAATAGAATATTAATATCAGTTGCCAAATATGTATGGACTGGACATTGGGAATGTATATTATACCTTATAATTTAAATAATTGTGGCCTAATTATTAAAAAAAGAATATGAGTTCTGGGAGAAGGGGAAGAGTGTGGGTGGGAGGGACTGAGTGGAGTGGAGGAAGGGGACTGTGATGGAGATGTAACTTGAAGTAATAAATAAACATTAAAAAATATAGTATTTCTTTTTTTTTAAATTCCTTTAAATATTTTTGAAGTTTACAATGTTAATTTCTATCATATATTAACAAATTGTCAATGCTTTTTATTCCAGTTAATCAATTTGCTTTACCTCATTCTAATTTGTTACTCGTTTGTTTATTTAAAGTTTTAAAGAATGGATCTTACTATGTAGCTCAGGCTACCTGAAATTCATTATGCTCCTGCATCAGGGGCCTGTAATGTAGGATGAAAAGCACTGGCCACCAGACAATACTAATATGAAATTTTATAGTTAAATCAAACTATGTTTTCTTCCAAGACAGAAAAACTACTATTTATAAATGAGAATATGATGATTCTGTGCCCCTGCACGTGTGATGTCTTCTAAACTATGTAAATACTATAATCATTGCCCTGACTTAGAGAAGCAATACATACTTCAGATGTTCCTGTACTTGTCCTTATAGGAAATTAACTGTCCTTCCTTTCAAATTCAATTGAGTTTTCAGAAGTCCATTATGTTAATAAAGCAGAATTTGCTGTGGAAAATCAATTATCACCAGAACCGAAAGAGTCAGACCTTTCCTAAGTGTTAGATGAAAGGTGTGAGGATTCTCATAAACACCTTTTTTAGGAATTAACAGAGAGAATGGTCATTTTCACAGGGCTCCATGCTTGCATCTGCTGCATGCCTCCCGAGGCACTTCATAATACAGATCATGTGTGGTACAGCTTTGTACAAGTCAAATGTTAAACAGATTGGTTGTGATTCCTATCACTTCAAGAATAAGAAGACTACACAGACCTTCTGCCTGGTCCCAGGCCTAAGTAACAACCATTACTTTGACAACAGCTATACACACTCAGAAGCACACCATCTGCTGGTTCTCCCCATTGTCATTTTTTCCTCATAACTACATAGATATTAACCTACCATCAAATATGTTCTTCCAGACAGCTGCCCAAAGCATGGGAGGAAGAAGATTCTCCCATTTTTTTCTACTTTTGTCAACAAAACTCTTTGCATACAAGACTCAACATACATTGGACACATCAGGTGATGGAACTAAGAATATAAGAGGAATCTTTAGAAACTGTTGAATAGAGAGGGACAGAATGTATTCTACAACATGCTACTAATGTTCTTCTAATGCCTCCAGAGAGCCAAAGCACAATGAAGAGGAGAACATTAGACAAAGACATACCAACAAAGAAAGACCATCCATATAACCAGCATTGGTAGCCATGCTATTGATCTTTTTTTTTTTTGGGGGGGGGGGTTAACTGTGTGATTTTTCCCCTCCATTTTTTTTTAATTTTAGATCACAGAAAAAAATTAACTAAGAAAAGAAATTTAATTCAATGAAAAGTATTGAGTATCCAGGGATATTTGGAATTTGGAATAGAAATACCCTCCAGAGGCCTTTGTGTCAAAGGCTCAGTTCTCAGGGTTATGCTATTACAAACAGTAGAAACACTTAAGAGGCTGCCCTGTGCTGTTGATACTATGTGGGTGTAGCTTCCCTGACATTTATAGGAGTCACAATCTCACAGTGGACATACTGTTTCTCTGGTTCTTACAACCTTTTTGGCACCTCTTCTGCAATGTTCCCTCGGCATTGGGTGCTGGAGCTACGTTGTAGATAAACTAGCTGGTGCTGGGGACTACATAATCACTTCTCTGCATCTTGATCAGGGTAGTTTTCTGTAATGGTTGTGCAAAGAAATTTCTTTGCTGAGGTATGAGAGATACACTTATAAGAGTATAAAGATACAATATTTAAAATGTTATTAGAAATCAAGCAGCTTTAGTAAAGTGGCAATTGTAGGTCCTTCTCTAAGATCCATCCCCTAGCTAGCCCCAGGCAGTTGACTAGGGTTACAACAACATGGCTGCATAACTACTTGAATGAGAAAGATAATAATCAACATGCTAACACAGAAAGGGAATATATCACAGGGCCCAGACCTTTAGCAAAGAACTACAGGTAATGAAATGATGCAGAGAGCAGGGGAAAATGATCTTACCCAGGGAAGAATATCAATTGATCATTCAATATTGTGTGGTCATCCCTGAAATCACATACATACAAATGACATTGTGCAGACTCAAGAGATAATATGTATATATATTTAAAAACAAGCGAAAGGGGAAATCACACAATTATATTCAATAAACAAACATTAAAAAGATTTGAGCCTAGTAGATAATTTTTAATTATTGGGAACATGGCTTTAAGGAGGACTGTGGGAGTCTATTCAAATTCTCTTCTTCCAGGCCCTAAGGACATAGTTGTGTTGTACTCCATAATCCTGCCATGATTTTCTGATGAGACCACTTGGTCATGAACACAAACGTGCTATACAGTAAGTCAAAATAAATCTTTGCTCTTCATAAATAAGTTACCTCAGTATGCTATTATATAGCAACAGAAAGCCTTGTAACACAACCACCAAGCCATACCATTTCAGTATGTGCCTAAAGTTATAAAATTATGCATAAAACCTGTTTGGGGCCCAAATGAGAATGGAAAATTGGTTAGCATGTTAATAATAGAATCATTTGATGTTCAGTCCTTTTGTGCTCAGCTATTTAAATGTCCTACAAAGTTTGTAGACAGAAGCTGAACTTCAGGGCTTTACTGAAGTTCTGGCTGGAGCAGTCTGTGGAGCTGAACAATCTTAACAATTTTGAGTTGTTGTGGTTGTAGACTTTTGAAGAAACAGCTATTGAGGAAGTCTGTGAGGCTGGATTTTCTGGGCTAGTGTCTTCTGTGGTGTCTGACCTGTTTTCTTCTGAGGTTTAAGTTGTCCAGTTGTTCCTGGATTCCTTACACAGATGCTTTAAATCTCCTGGAAAGATAAGAACAGAGCCCTTCCCTAATCCTAACTCTGGGACACTACTTTGGGGGGGGGCAGGTAATATTTTTCCTAGAGCAAATTCGGGCTTTTGACAATATAAAAAATAGTATCTTTCAACTGAGGTTAAAAAATAAATTATTTTGATATTTTGGAACTAAAAAATCCTCTAACTGTATATATTTTGAAATCTCAAAGGACAATTCACTTTGAATTTCAGCATGCCTTTTGTGAATAGCTTCTAAACTTAAATTCTTCCAAATCCTATGTGCCTGTCTCTGCATTCTAAGTATTGGGATCAAAGGCATGTGCTTCTCAACTGATGGGATTAAAGATGTGCACCACCACCCCTGGATTGAAGTTTTTCTCTATTTAGAGCTTGCTCTGTGTCAGGCTGGCCTACAGCTCTGAGATCTGCAGGTTTCTGTCTCTATGTGTTGGAATTAAGGATGTATACCTCTCAAATGATAGGATTAAGGGTGTGCACCATTACCACCCTGTTCCTTGTGACTCTAGAATTTATTTTTTATTTATTTTAGTATTTATTTATTACTTCAGGTTACATATCCATCACAGTGTCCTCTTTCCACCCCTCCAAGTCCCACCCTACCATCCTCTACCCCCTATCCCTCCATCACACTCCTCTGTAGTGGAGTGTCCCTACATAACAGTCCCCCACCCCACTTCGGCAGTTATATGAGGGCCAAGAGCCTCCTCATACACTGGGGGCCTACAAGGCAGCACCACTAGGGAAAAGTGTCTCATTGACAGAAAAAAAAGCCTATGCTCATGTTCCCTTTGGTGTATTGGTTGTAATATAGTTATCCTGTACTATATGGCTAAAACCCAACTATAAGTGAATAGATGACATATCAGCAGGAAGACATTTTAAGAGAGCGATATCCCATCTTCAGAAGGTGGGGTGGGTGATTTCCCCCCCCCCTTTAGTCATTTAACGGGTTTTAGATACTTCTTGTTATTTAGGGGGAGAGACTACAAGCTGTTAAATGATCTTCTTAAATAGGATTTGGATGTTAGACCCAGGGATTTCTCTCTTTTTCTTTTCGGTATCCTTCTTTCTCTCCTATGTAGGGGGGAAAACACTTGAGAAAAAATGGGATATAGACATAATATGGGAATGATAAAGAAAAAAAGGACAGATATTGAATATGCTCTTATACCTTTATATATTGATACAAAATTAAGATTATATTTGTCTAAATCGGTATTGATCTTTGTATATTAAGTTAAGAAAACATCTTTGAATGCCATATTCTGCAGATCTCTTGAGGTTTTTGAAGATGCCCTATCTACAAAGATGTTTTGAATTTTTGATATCGAGACATGTCAGCTCCTGACAGCACCCCCTATATTACTCCAAGTAGAAGATGAGCATCGAAGAATCTCCAGTGGGAGATGATTGAATTGGTGGTAAGCCATTCTCTTGGCAAGAAAAACCACTTGCTTCAACTGTAGACAGACTTCTGTCCAAAAAGGACAAAACTTGGAAGCAGATAAGTCGACAGCCTAGCTCTGCCAAGACAGGGTAGGTAAGTCCTTCATAATTCCTGCTCTACAACCAATATCTGTCAGAGAAATGGGGCCAAATGGCTGAAGATTGATGCTGTAATGTATGGAGAGAAAATGGGAACTGTCCAGGCAACCACTGGTATGTCATAAGTATTCTTTTTAAAAAAAATACACATTCCTATTTTTGTCCTTGTTTGAATCTTTGCAATTTTCATAAAAATATGACATCTAATACTTTGGAAAAAACAGAATCACTTTTGTTATTCATCAATAGAAAGTTAATTGTCTTGATTAATTTTATTATCAGCTAATCACTCATACTGTTTTTGATATTTGGAATGTAATTAAGATTTATTTATTTAATGTTCAAGTAAACAATATTTGTTGCTAAAATCTTGTAATAATATGTGTCTTGAAATATAAGAGATGACTTGGTGATCAAGAGCACTTCAGCTCTTAAAAAGGACCTAGATTTGGTCCCCAGCATACCCCAGGCATCCAACCATCTGTAACTACAAATCTAGGAAACACAGTGTCCATTTCTGGTCTCTGTAGGCACTAGACATTCACAGAGTACACATATATGCATGAAGTAAAAAACATTTATACCTATCACATACATAAAAATAAAAATAAATCCTTAAAAATATGAATCTCATGTTTCTTACATTAATTCCCTTGAATAGGAAAAGCTGATACCATCTGCCCCCCAAAACATAATTGGCCTCTGATATTAAATACAGTCACTAGTAATGCTGAGAGATGTGAGTCTGGTTGGTGATTAGTTGAAGAGAGAAGTGTTCTATTATTTTCCTATTTACGGCACTTTAAACATTGATGGGAGTTTTAGATGCTTGGCTGGTTGGATAAACAGTAGTTAGAAAGGAACATAATGAAAAGATAGGAAAGTCTAGGTTAGCATCTCCAGATGACTGTGCAGAATGTCATTGACTGTAAAGATTAACTTCTCTGATAAAATTCCAGCAAGAAATATCTAAAATATTGGGAAATGAAGAGCCCACTTGATGGGACAATGTATAGTGTATAAATGATATATCAATATTTTCCAGCAGCAATTTCACAACGTGAAAGAATGTTCTACCAGAGAGAAAATGGATATTATAAATGAATCATGTGTGTTGTCATGTGCAACCACACTTCTTAGCAGATAGCCTTAGACAACAAGTTTCCAACATACAAAGTCTCCAGCATCTGAATCCAACATCTTGGAAACAATGGATTGTATTGATTCTCTTGAATCCTGGAAAAGACATTGTTTTATTTTTAATTAAATTGACAACTTAATATTAGATTTCTGTCTTACTTGGCTGGAAAATTATTCTAAACTCAGTATTACAAAATCATTGGTTGAATTCTGTGCTGAAATCATCTGACCCTGGGCTTTTTTTGGTTGGGAGACTTTTAATGACTGTTTCTATTTTCCTAGGGGTTATAGGGCTGTTTAATCTTTTAACGTGATCTTGATTTAGCTTCAACAAGTGGAATCTATCAAGAAAATTGTCCATTTTGCTTAAGTTTTCATATTTGGTGGAGTATAGATTTTTAAAGTAGGGCTTAAATATTCTCTGGATTTCCTCAATGTCTGTTGTTGTTTCTCCCTTTTCATTTCTGATTTTGTTGATTTGGGTGTTTTCCCTCTGTCTTTTAGTTAATTTGGCTAAAGGTTTTCTATTTTGTTGATTTTCTCAAAGAACCAACTCTTGGTTTCATTGATTCTACCAGACCTTCAAAGAAGAGCTAATACCAATACTCTTCAAACTCTTCCACACAATAGAATCAGAAGGAACACTGACAAACTCATTCTATGAGGCCACAGTCACCCTGATTGCTAAACCACACAAAGACCCAACAAAGAAAGAGGATGTCAGACCAATCTCCTTCATGAACATAGATGCAAAAATACTTTAAATATTCTAGCAAACCGAATCCAAGAACACATCAAAAGAATCATACACCATGATCAAGTAGGCTTCATCCCAGGAATGCAGGGATGGTTCAACATACAAAAATCCATCAACGTAATTCACCACATAAACAAGATGAAAGAAAAAAAACACACGATTATCTTGATAGATGTGGAGAAAGCATTTGACAAAATACAGCACCCCTTCATGCTAAAAGTTCTGGAGAAAACGGGCATACAAGGATCATATCTGGAAATAATAAAGGCAATATACAGAAAACCAGTAACCAACATCAAATTAAATGGAGAGAAACTTGAAACATTTCCTCTACACTCAGGGACAAGACAAGGATGACCACTTTCGTCACATCTCTTCAATATAGTACTTGAAGTTCTTGCTAGAGCAATAAGACAACTAAAGGAGATCAAGGGGATACAAATTGGAAACGAAGAAGTCAAATTATCCCTATTTGCAGATGATATGATAGTATAAATAAGTGACCCCAAAAATTCCACCAGTGAACTCTTACAGCTAATTAAACACCTTCATCAAGGTGGCTGGATACAAAATTAATTCAAAAAAAATCAGAAGCCCTTCTTTATACAACAAATAAATGGGCTGAGAAAGAAATCAGGGAAACAACTCCCTTCACAATAGCCACAAACAATATAAAATACCTGGGGGTAACTCTAACCAAGCAAGTAAAGGACCTGTACAAGAACTTCAAGACCTTGAAGAAAGAAATTGAAGAGGCCATCATGTAAAAAAAAAAATTTAATTACATTACATTGCAGTATTTATATTATTGTTAATTGGTTGATGGGTTCTTAATTCTTAACCAGCCATAATAAATGATCACACAGAGACACCACATGGATTTTAACAAGCCTTGGCCTGAATTGTGCAATCCTAGCCCATCTAAGCTAGCTTGTAATTCTATTACCCAAATATGGCCCCAAATATACATACATCCCCTTGGACTGCCATTCTCCATGATATGCCGATGTTCCTGGCCATGTGGAATAAGGTTCTTTTTTCTAACCCATGGTGTGTGTCCTCTTTCCTACTGCTGTCTGGAATGCATTAATCCTCTGTCTAAAGCGCAGGCTTCCTCTTCTAATCTCAGGAAGTCCCACCTTTCTCTGTCTTTGCCCAATCTCAGGCCTCAGCATTTTATTTAACCAATCAGAGTCAATGTAAGTAACAGACAGAAGCAGGACCAATTAACATTTAGAATGCTTAACACTACCCCAACAATTCCCTCCTTTTGCCTAATAAAAAAGGCTAATTTTTTAACTCATATAGTAAAAACAATAAGAACAAATATGAAACAATCAAGAAAACCATATATAAAAGTTATACACATAATGTTTAGCCTATTTGTATCAGGCAATCTTGAAGAAGAAAAAAGTCTTCTATCTGTCTTGGTGTGTCTAAAGTTCTGAACCTAAATAATTTCTGTCATATCCTATATTTATAAACCTAGATTTTAATTAGACTTGAAAATATCTGTTTAAAGTCTAAACACCTCAAGTTCAAGTGAAGTTTTATACCTATTATGCCTTCAAGCCCATCAAAGACATAAGAAGGGATAAAGTCATTATTTGAGTGAGTAGGAAGCATAGGAGAGCAGCTTACAATAATAAATATGACAGTTTGTTGCCTAGACAGTCCCAAATATCTCTCGATATCATTGGAGCATCATCTTTAGCCTTCTGGCCAAGCATTTTTCTCAGACTAAATTGTGCAGCAGGAAATAAGGATTTTCCCATTCTGTCTCTGCAGAATCAGGACATCGACTTACCTGCATTTAAACTCTGGTTCGTCTTTGGACTTATATAGTCTGTTGAGAGAGCAGGGGAACTTTTGCCCAATAGGAATTATCTCCTAATGGGAGATTTCTTTTTAAGGAATTATCTCCTGATGGGAGATTTCTTTTTGATGATCATTGTCTTCTTCCATGTCAAATGGGAGCTGTCAGGAGATGACTGTCTTAAGTCAAACAGTTCTTATAATAATAAAAACATCTTTAAATGCCATTTTCTGTATGCCTCTGAGGGTTTTTAAGACATCTACTATTTTATTATAAATCTATCATCTATCTTCTATGAACAAACAAACTGTATATTTTTTTGGGTTTTTTCGAGACAGGGTTTCTCTATTTTAACAGCTCTGGCTGTCCTAGACTCGCTTTGTAGACCAGGCTGGCCTCGAACTCGCAAAGATCCGCCTGCCTCTGCCTCCCAAGTGCTGGGATTAAAGGCGTGCGCCACCACCGCCCGGCAAACTGTATATTTTTAACCATGTACTATCTGTTTAACATATTAAGTCTATTTTCTGATAAATTAAGACTAGTATTTGACATGACCAGAAGCGTAACTGACCAGCAATCAACCTGTATTACACAAACTCCTAAATAGATTGCAATAGCAACCCATAAAAGGATTGGAAATAAACCTGTAATTTTAAATGAGTTGTATAGGCACAATACCTTATATAAGAATTGAAATATACATAATGTGTCAAAATATAAAATTCTATAACAATTAATCAAATTTTAACCTTATTTTTGTATCAATATGCAAAAATTCTATACCAATGTATAAAAAGATAACCTTATTTTAGGAATAACAGTAGTTTTGAGTTTCAAAGCAGATTCAATAATCTATCCTTATATCTTATCATTTCTATATTATATACATATATTCCCCCTTCTTTTTCTTTTCATGTCTTTTCCCTCTATATAACAGAGAAAAAATAGAGAAAAGAAAAAGATATCTCCAAGTCTAACTTTCTATACCTTGCTTAAAAAGACCACATAACAATTTGTAACCATTACCCCTAAGCAACATTTATAACACATCAAATGACCAAAGAATCATCTACCCCACTTTTTGGGAATAGGACGTCGCTCTCTTAAAACGTCTTCCTGCTGAATTAGGAGGTAGAAACCTGTTTAAGTGGCCAAATAAAATGAAAAAAAAAATGATTAAGCAAGTAAATTGTAACATTTGTTGTCCAGTCTCTATGTACTCATCAATTTGAAAGTCCTGAGCAGTTTGTAGTCTGAAGCTGTGACTTTGGGTAGGAAAGTTTAGAGCTTTATTGAAGCCCTGTCTGGAACAGTCTTAGAGGCTGGCCCATCTCATCAAGCTGTTTGAAGTTGTTCTGGATGCAGATTTTTTGAGGAAACAGCTAGTGAGGAAGTCTGTGAGGATGGATCATTTGGGTTACTTGTCTTGTCTTCTTTGGACTCTGGTCCCGTTGTTCTGAATATATATAATTTCTCACAAGTAACATATAGTTCTGCAATTACCAAAATTCCTTGGATGTGCAGGATGCACAAATCAATTAAGGAATATTTTCTGTTCTTTGTTTGAACAGCAGAAAGAAAATTCTTTATAGACCAGGAAAAGCTATTCTCAATTTCATATGGAATAACAAAAACCCAGAATAGCTAAATCAATCCTGTACAATAAAAAAAAAATCTGGAGGTATCACCATCCCAGATTTAAAGCTGTACTACAGAGCAATAGTAATAAAAACAGCATGGTACTGGTATAGAAACAGACCAATGGATCAATGGAATCGAATTGAAGATCCAGAAATGAACCCACACACCTGTGGTCACCTAATTTTTGACAAAGAAGCCAAAAACGCACAATGGAACAAGGACAGCATCTTCAACAAATGGTGCTGGTCCAACTGGATGTCCACTTGTAAAAAAATGAAATTAGACCCATCCTTAACACCTTGTACAAAACTTAAACCAAGTGGATCAAAGACCTTAACATAAGGCCGGTCACACTAAATCTACTAGAAGAGAAAGTGGGAAAAACCCTGGAAATAATTGGCACAGGCGACAAATTCCTGAACAGAACACCAACAGCTCAGGATCTAAGACAAACATTCAATAAATGGGACTTCATGAAACTGAAAACTTCAGTAATGCAAAAGACACTGTCATTTTAACAAAACAGCAGCCTACAGATTGGGAAAAAAATCTTCACAAACCCCACATCTGACAGTGTGCTAATATCCAAAATTTAAAAAGAACTCAAGCAATTAAATGCCAAGAAACCAAATAATTCAATCAAAAAATGGGGGAAAGAGCTAAACAGAGAATTCACAAAAGAGGAATTCCTAAAGGCTGAGAGACACTTTTAGAAATGCTCAGCATCCTTAACCATCAGAGAAATGCAACTCAAGACAACTCTGAGATTCAATCTCACATCTGTCAGAATGATTAAGATCAAAAGCTCAAATGACAGCACATGCTGACAAGGGTGTGGAGAACCTCCTCCATTGCTGGTGGGACTGCAGGCTTGTGCAACCACTGTGGAGGTCAGTATGGTGATATCTTAGAAAATTTGGAATAGCTTTGCCTCAGGACCCAGCCATACCACTTCTGTGTATACATCCGAATGATTCCTTATTGAATCACAAGGAAGTTTCCTCATCTATTTTCATAGCAGCCTTATTTGTAATAGCTAGAAACTGGAAACAACCCAGATGTCCCTCAACTGAAGAATGGATTAAAAAACTATGGTACATCTACACAATGGAATACTACTCACCTATCAAAAACAAGGAAATTATGCAATCTTCAGCCAAATGGATTGAACTGGAAAAGCTCATCCTGAGTGAACTAACCCAAACTCAGAAGGATGCACATGATATGTATTCACTTACAGTCAGGTTTTAGCTATATAATACATGGTATCTATACCACAACCAATGCACCAAAGGGAACATGGACATAGACGTGTTTTTTCTCTTGTTTGTTTGTTTGTTTGTTTTCTCTCCCTGTCATTGAGACACCTTTCCCTAATGGTAATGCCTTGTAGGCCTCCAGTGTATGAGGAGGCTCTTGGCCCTCATATGAATGCTGAACTGGGGTGGGGATTGCTATGTAGGGACACTCCACTTCAGATGAGTGGGATGGAAGGGTTAGGGGGTAGAGGGTGGGAGGGCGGAACTGGGAAGGGTGGAAAGAGGACACTATGATGGACATGTAACCTGAAACAATAAATAAATAAATTTTAAAAAATTTTTAAAAAGACAAAAAATACCCTTGAGCTGTGGAATTCTGAGTGGAAAGGGCAAACATGAATAACTGAGCTTACAATTTAGAGAACTCAATAGGTCTTCATGAGAAGGTGAGGTAGTACTTCTCATTCTTTGATTCCCCAAACATCCCTAAGAGTCTTTGCTGGAGATCAATTGGTTCACCGAAGCTTCAGCAGCTCTGCTTGGGGAGTCCACAAATAATTTGAGATGCAGAACAAATTTCTCTTTAGGTCAGAGAAGGGGAAATTCATTGGAGTTGAACATTTCAAAGTAAGACCTACTCAATCTACATGCAGTAATCCACAAGCTGCTGGGCTCCTGACATCTCCTAGTAACCAAGGATTGGAGACAAGTTGTATGCAGCTATACATTAATTTTAACTGCAAGGAAAAATATTCCTTTTTCATCTTAGACTCCTGGAGGGAGAAAGGAGCATACATCAGAGGAACCCAAGGCATCATGCCCATGAAGCAGGTGATGTAAGAGTCTTAGAATCAGAGGCACACTTCAAAATACCACATCAGTGGCTTGCTTCTCATTCCTCATTTACTGTATCAGTTTACATCATTTGTTCTGTGCATTAACCTGAGAAGCAGAAGTGATCAAGTAATGTTCTTCTCATTTTCAAGGTAAGAAAACAACACAGATGTTAATTAGCTTTCCTTAACAACACAGCTAGGAAATGATGTCTTGATAGGATTCTGAGTTCAAAATTCGGCTACAGGAGGGTTTTGCTTTCCTCTTCTGCCATGTTTTACAGTTCATAATCTTGCATCAGCTACCTTGCAATTCTATGCCACAGTTTTCTATTTTTACAGATATTAGAATGCTTAGAGACCTTGAGAATGAGGAAAAGTAACCAAGTTATGTACACAAGAGTTTGTGCTGTTTTAACACTACACTTGTAATGCAGTGATCTAGCAATGCATTATTAAATATGACCACCAGGACCATGTAGCAATGAGACTAATTCATATGGAACACAGAGAAAGGACACATATAAAAACCATATGCTCAAATCACAGCTAATAAAATGGAAACACATCAGGGATTTTTTTCCAAAGAGTTTTAGAAATACTGATTGATTTGATTTTATTGTTAGAACATCTTTGAAGTTAGCTTTATGTTAATATTCATAGTACAACTAAGGAAAGGCAGTAATACCCAGGAATACCTAAGATTAGTGGTGAAGCAAGTTGTCTCATGCAGACGCTTCCTAAAGTGCATGTCCTTGTCTGCGCTTGGTCATCTTAGTTGGGATGCTAGAAAATTGTATAACTGTCTAATGATCCATTTTAGGATAATCTGGTCCATGATTGTTTTCACTTTTATTTTGATCTTTAGAATATGTACAGCATAGTCGCTTTTGTTGTTGTTGTTTTTTGTTTGTGTGTGTGTTTGCTTGCTTGTTTGTTTTTTGTTTTTGTTTTGTTTTGTTTTTTTTTTTGAGACAGGGTTTCTCTGTGTGTAGTCCAGCCTTGAAACCACAGAGATCCACCTGTCTCTAACTCTCAAGTGCTGAGATCAAAGGTATGTGAGGGCGGTGGTGGCCCACGCCTTTAATCCCAGCCCTTTGGAGGCAGAGGCAGGTTGATCTCTGGCATGGTCTACAAAGTAAGTTCCAGGACAACCAATGCTACACAGAGAAACCCTGTCTTGAGAAGCAAAAAACAAAACTTAACAAAAATCTGTTTCTACATTTTATGGGCATTTTAGTGTTTATAAACTCTGGAAATTCTATGGATCGTCATTCACACACATGAATGTGACATTTCCTTAGGGTGTGCAACCAAATATTGGTTTTTACTCCTTCACATCATTATCATGAAAGATATCCGTAACATGTAATGAGAAATATAAATTTGTTGTGCCCATCCTTATACCATGATAGTTGTTAAACTCTGTGTTCTGTGCCCTGGATTAATATTTCTGTATTTCATCAATATTTTATAAGGTAAAAGTTGACTACAGAGGCATTTGAGATTAGGAAAACTAGTCACAAAAAAGGAAGCTTGTGCTCAGACTCATCAAGAGCCATTATAGGGACCCAGAGAAGAGTCCCATTTGGGAGTAAGTTCAAGGTAGAACTGTCCCTACTATTAGTCTCTCCTGCACTGTCCCATGCCCTGGTCTTCCCAGTATTGTTCACTACGCACTATAAATAAACAGTACCATTGATCTTATGATCAGAGTCTTTGAGTGAAATAAATCCCCATTTCTATTCCACTATTAGATACTTTGCCTTTCAATAATGATTTTGAGTAAAATATTTCCTTAATAAGCTTGAATTTCTTTGTTATTTGACACATGATTAGTTACTCAGACTGTTATAAGAGGTCAGCTGCTTGCATATATTTTTCAAAGAGAAAGTCTTCAGCCACTACGATTTAATAGGATAGGCTTTCTATGGTCATAAATTATTAGATTTCTCATTTCAGCATGGCAGTATTGTTTAAAAAGGCAATTATAAGAATATTTTATTTTACTGTCATAATTGCCCTTAGCTTTTAGCTAATAACCACATCAGGATATCAGGTATTTTCACTTTTTATCAGTGATAATTAAGAATGCAATTTGTGTTGTCATATAACTTCCTGAGAGTTTTCCAGGTTATTTTGCTAAGGAGATGAATTTGTGAATGTGCGCAGTAAAGAAATTTTAAAGTCATGGTGATATGATTGTGTTTTCATTCCCCAAATATATATATATATCCTGGTAGAGATAAAAGCAAGAATGCTGCTGTAGTAGGCTGTATATGCTATAAAGCAATATTCTATTTTGCCATTAAGGAAGAATTGGTGGAGCTGAGGATGTGTCTTAGTGGATGAAGCTGACTCATGGAGACCTGTGTTCAGATCTTCAGAACCAATGTAATATCTGGGTACAGTGGCCCAGGCTTATAATCACAGCTCTGGGGACAGAGACAAAGATTCTGGGAACTCACTGTCATTCACTCTAGTTTAAACACAGAGGTTTGTTGATAGAGCCTATCTCAAAAGACCAAAGCAAATTGATTGAGGCTGACATCAGTCTCTGGCTACCACATGAACATGCATGAAGGAGCACATGTGTCCATATGCATATTACACATGTACACACAAACAAATGCACACTCTCACATGTACAAAAATGTTTTGGCAGCTTATGTCTACAGTTCTGATGGTCTCTGATATGCGGTCTCATTTCCAAGACCTGGACTTCAAAAACCCTGATATATAATACTCCTGTTGCTTATGTTACTTTTCCTGTTGCTAGAACAAAATTCCTAACAAAAGAAACTTAAAGAAGGCCTTATTTAGACTCAAAGTTTGAGGGTTTAGTCTTTATAGCAGAAGAAATCATTACAGCAGATGCAGCACTAACTGGGTTCATTGCTTTGAGGAAGCTGACAGTATTGCATCCACAACTGGTTTTTCAGTTCATCTATAGAATGATGCTGTTTACATTCAGGATGGGTCTTCCCACCTCAGCTAAGCATCTCTGATAATGTCCTCATAGACACACCCAGAGGTTAGTCTCCAGGGTTATTATAAATTCCATCTAATTGACAGCATTAGCCATCACAGTGCTTAAGTTAGCAATTCACTGCCAGATCACCATAGTAACAATAGAGCATTTGAGAGGCAGAGAAGCACAGAGTCCACTTGCATGGAATCTGATGAAATATATCCAGCCTCTCTTCAGAACAAGGCAAAAAAGAACCTATAGATAATTAACAAAAAACGCTGAGGCACTGGGGTCTCAAGACTGAACTACATGCTCTTTAGCCAAAGCTTTATGATCTTCATATTAAGAACACTCATGTCAGTCTATATTTATTCTTTACAATACTTGATCAAGGTTACATACATACAGACTATGCATGTTTTCACTTTTCAGTTATTTAAGAAAAACACCCACTGTCTGGGTAAACAAAAGAAATGGTTTTCAAATAACTTAAAGAAAAACTTATTTCTTTCCCCAATACAGAAAAATCAAATCAGTAAGTTCAGTTTGTGAATTCAATTGAAGAATTACTTAACTTCTTCCTCAATACATCATTTTTATTTGCATACATATGATTACTTACTAAAATCAAATTCTTGGTACACTGAATCAGTACTTTAACACATTGTAGTTTAGTCTCAATATAAAATTCATTGGCCCCTGTTGATAACAATTTTATTCTGTATTTATTTTGTAGGTGTTTGGATAATGTACATATATAATAATAAGTTCAAATTTCTTAGATTAGAAAGCAAAAACTAGAACTATAAATGCAGGTGCTTCTTTAAAATTGACTGGGGAGAAGGCTCAGCAGCTCAGAACACTGGCTGTTCTTTCATGGGACTAGGATTCAGTTTCCAGCACCCAGATGGCAGCTCACAACTATTTGTAACTCCAGTTCCAACGGACACCTTTTCTGGTGTCCATGAGCACTGTGTGCACACAGCATACTGACATCCACGCAATCAAAATAACCACGCACATAAAATAAAATGAATAAATAAATAAACAATAAAATTTTGAACACACCATACTGAAGTAGCCGCTCATGATTTTAATCTGTTTTTATAAAATTAATTCTATCTAAAGCATTTTCAATTTATTAAATATCTTACTAATACTGTTAGTACACTTAATTCTAAAGCATTAGGAACACAAAAGAACCTAGGGTATATGAAATGGTAAATTGGCAAAGATGCTTGCCATACAAACCTGAAACCTTGAGTTCCATCTTCAGGGACTCATGGAATGGTGGAAAGAGAGGATTCCTCAAAATTGTCCTCTGACCTACAAATGCACACCATCGCATATGCATCTTTCCACATACACATCATATATACACCAAATAATATGTAATAAAAAGTTTGACCGTATCTGATCAAGGAGGATATATGATCAGATGTAGAATAACATTAACAGGGGGAAGGCTCTCCAGCAAGTCTCAAACTATCACATAGTTACTAAAACCAACATGGAGACCAATGGAATGAATGAGAAAAAGCACAACCCAGCAGAATGGAGAAATATTAAAATCACAGATAGAGATACCCACTGTGCCCTGCCATATCATCCCCCACTCTCTGCTTGGAGATCCTCTTATGCCCGTATTGCTCCAACAAATTGCTTTAAATTATGTTCCAGATCTGAATTATGCTAAATATTGGTGGTGACTGTGTACACCTGTGCTTCCCTGTGGGGTGTTCCTGCCTGACATGCTCCAGGAGTATTTACAGCTCTAATGATGTTGTTTATCTGTAATTGGTCCCTATAGGGATCCTGCTGCAACACTGCATCCAATCTAAGCTATTTCCAGTTATTCATTTGAAGTGCCACTTAACATTATATATCATAGACCCTGGGGAAAGATGTTTCATATAACATAAGGAAAAATTGCAGCCAAATGGCCACTCTCCAAGCCCGTCTTCCAGCTGTCTGTTACTGCCTCCCTCGGTGGTGCTCTGGATGTCAACTGGCCACAACAGGTCCAATCCCCCAAGCAAAAGAGGCAGCATAGCCATTGAAGACAAAAATATCCAGCTATGGCTTGTTATCTCAGTTTCCTCGCTATTTGATCTCGGACAAGTTGATCTTTGTAATCTTTGGTGATTTACTAAATAGATAAAATCCACAGACTTTGTAACACCCAGCATCTGTTCTGGGGGTGCACTGAGATATCGGGTGAACAAAAATGTGCATTTGGAAAGGGGTTTAGAACAATATTTTGAAAGCCAAGCATGGTTGTTTTCACAGGACAGAGGCACTTGCTCAAATAAAACCTTAGGAGGCTGATTACTTCAGACTTTGTCATCTCTAGTAGCTTGGATTGGTCCAAGCCCTTCCTGTTTGGACAGGATTTTCATCTGTTTTTGTTGTTGTTGTTGTTTTGTTTTTGTTTGTTTGGGTTTTGTTTTGTTTTGTTTTTCCGTCCTTTGCGATGTACTGCAGTGAAATCATGCAGCTCTTTTGATTGTCCTTTTTTTCCTATTCTTTTCATTTTCATAGGCTATTCTTCAATTTCATTCACTGTCTGGGCTGACATCTTTCAGTCAGTGTTCTAAGTGTATTCTCATCTTTTTAAAAGCCTCCTGATTCTGCTATGCTTTCCTCTCACATGAGGTCTTTATTTTGTTTCTCTGTTATGACTATTCCATTCTTCTTTTCTTGATCTATTTCTTTTTTCTCCTTTCTTGTTTCACGAGCTGTAGTCCTTACTGCAGGTGGCATGAATCCATGTTGTGTTCTATCATTGGCTTATAGTCAAGGTGAGCAATCATACACATATTGTACCTTAGAAAGAGATGTTTTTAATTTATATTAAATAAATGCCAGTTCAAGTGGAATTGTTTGTCTTCTCTCCCAGCTTTCAGTGGTACATGCTGTGTTCTTGTTTTAGGAGGCTATGGAACAATCTCAATTATCTTTTCTTCTAATATTCTGGCAGATTTTCTGTATCAGAAAATAAGATACTTACTTCTGAAGGGGGAGAACTTTGACTGCGTGTGTGTTATGTACACTTGTGTGCATATACATGTTTGTGCATGCACAGCAATGGCCAGAGCAAAAGACTACTTCAGATGTCTTCCTAGCTTCCTCTTCACCTTATTTTATGAGCTAGGGTTTCTCACTGAGTAGAAAATCTGCCATTGTGACTAGGCTGACCGGTCAGTAAGCTCCAGG
Organism: Lophiomys imhausi; assembly: GCA_907164525.1. NCBI lineage: Eukaryota > Metazoa > Chordata > Mammalia > Rodentia > Muridae > Lophiomys > Lophiomys imhausi. The sequence goes on from CAJQZJ010034368.1 coordinate 2,314,993, forward strand.
GATTTGCTTTTCTCTTCCCTCCATGCTAAGATTAGAGGCACACAGGACCATGCCTAGATTGCACAAGGATATCGGACATTAAAACTCAGATCTTATTGCTTGTACAGCAAACGTTCTTAATCACTGAGCCATCTCCCCTGTTCAACTTTATCATATTTATGCAAGGAATACAAGAAAATGTCAACATTTGACCCTTCATTTTTATTTGTGAAGTCCTGTGTCATCTGTTAATGACACTGTAAAAGTAAATTTATGTGTATGTTTTTAAAGGTTTACTTATTACTTCAAGTTACATCTCCATCACAGTGCCCTCTTTCCACCCCTCCCAGTCCCGCCCTCCCAAACTCTATCCCCTCTCCCTTCTATCCTGCTTTTCCAGAGTGTGGTGTCCCCACATAGCAGTCCCCCACCCCAGTTCAGCAGTCATATGAGGGCCAAGAGCCTCCTGATACACTGGGGGCCTACATGGAAGCACCACTAGGGAAAAGTGTCTCATTGACAGGTAACAAAGTCTATGTTCCTGCTCCTTTTGTTGCATTGGATGTGGTATTGTCATCCTATACTTTATGGCTAAATTCCGATTATAAGTGAATAGATGCCATGTGCATCCTTCTGAGTCTGGGTTAGCTCACTCAGGATGAGTTTTTCTAGTTCCATCCATTTGGCTGCAAATTGCATGGTTTCATTGTTTCTGATGGCTAACTAGTATTCCATTGTGTAGATGTACCATAGTTTTTTAATCCATTCTTCGGTTGAGGGGCATATGGGTTGTTTCCAGTTTCTAGCTATTACAAATAAGGCTGCTGTGAACATAGATGAGGAAACATCCTTTAAGTTTGGTAGGGAATCATTTGGACGTATACCCAGAAGTGGTATGGCTGGGTCTTAAGGTAGAGGTATTCCAATTTCAGCAAGGTGGCTGAATACAAAATTAACTAAAAAAAAAATAATCAGAAGCCTTTCTTTATACAAAAGATAAATGAGCTGAGAAAGAAATTAGGGAAACAACACCATTCATAATAGCCACAAACAACATAAAATACCTGACATAAAATACCTGGGGTAACTCTAACTAAGCAAGTGAAACACCTGTATGACAAGAACTTCAAGTCATTGAAGAAATAAATTGAAGAGGACATCAGAAGATGGAAAGATCTCCCATGCTCATGGATAGGTAGGATCAACATAATAAAAATGGCCATCCTACCAAAAGCAATATACATATTCAATGTAATTCCAACAAAAATACCAACACACTTCTGTACAGACCTGGAAATGTAACTTTTATTTGCCTAATGTCATTGTTGTCTTGGATGCTTACTGCCTCCATTTGCTAATCTAGGTATAGTTTTGGATGCTTCTAGGCTGTGAACAAACTCATTTAGGCCTACAATGCTTTCAGCCTCTGAGACTACTGAATAAGCTCCCCTTTTCTTATCATTACTGAAATCTGGCTGATTGATTCAACTCAACTGTTCTGGCTCAAATTCATCTCCAAGTTATTCATTCAATCTGGCTTCTCTCAGCTTCAGACTATATTGGTCCTCAAACTAACTCCAGCAATCTGTTTAATCTTCTTGCCTCTTTTTATTCTATGGCTTGTTCTGTCTTCTTGTTCTAGCTTTAATCTGTCTCTTTAAAACTCTCCCGGTAAAACTGCCTCCTCTTTCTGTGTGTGGTGCTCTTTTAAGTAGCTTCCCTTTCCCCTCTCTTCTTGTGAGAGTTGGTCATATCCTATTCTCTTAAATCTTTCTCTGATTCATCACTTTGTCTATTACTCAATTAGACATCACTTTCAAAGATGGGTTCTTTCTTCTACAAACTAACTTTGCCTTCATTGTTTGTGATTAAAGAAATGTTTCACCGCACCTGGACCTAAGCTTACTTTATCTGAAACTTGCTCTATATCAGGCTGGCCTTAAACTCAGATATGGCTGCCTCTGTCTTCTGGTTGTTAGCGTTAGAGGCGTGCTCCACCACCTGCATGTGTGTCTGCATTCTAACTGGATCAGCCAGACCTAGAAGGTGTTTGGATGTGATCTCTTGCTAGAGTAGCCATGTTCTGAAATAAAATTCCTCTACATGTTCCCCTCTTTCAGTTTAAGCTAAAAATTCTTTGAAGTTTAACTTTTAGAATAGAAACAATAATCAATCCCACAAACTTTATGGTCTAAAAGTCCTTTTGAAAATCTGTTGATGCAATATCCGTCATAACTGCTGTCTTGATCATCTGTCCTTTAGCAAATGTTCATTTCATCATTAAGATTTTCTAGGCTACCAATCTGATGAATGATCTCTCCTTCTTCATCTGGTTTGTTGAACCATCTCCATGCAGGGTGGATCTGCTTTCTTCGTTGTCTGCATTACTTTCTTTCTGTGTCTATTCCTTGAGTCATGCCTTTCATGTGGAGGCTTCTCTTACTCAGATCAGATCCTTATCAATTTTAATGCACCCCCTACTCTTTTGTCACCTATGGAAATATAAGCAAAACCTCCTGCCCAATCTGTTCTTCCCTGACTCCCTGACTTCTACTCTGATGTTAAAACATCTTTAAAGTGTACAGGTTGATCTAATTCAGCAATTTTTTCTTACAATCCAATATCTTTCCCCTAATCTTATCCCCCTTTCTGTTTAGCAAGGTACAATTAGATATTTATGATTCCACACATAAGCCAGACATCAAGGCATTTGCATTCCATGCCAGGCTCCATGTTTGATAGCTAGTTTCTCATTCATTATCAATGGTCTGTCTGTCTATCTTGATCTTCAATTTCATTAGATACTATATGTTAACAATTAAGCATTTCCTGTTCTCTTATTTCCTTAGTTGAATGTTCTTATTCTCCTGGAGAGAATTTAAAAAAATGCCCCTAACTCTGGGGTTTTCCTTTGTTGGCAGGTTATAGAGTTCTTAGAGCAAAATATTTTTTGGCAATAGAAAAAGTATTATCTTTCAAATGAAATTAAAAAAAAAAACTTTTGAAATTTGGAAACTAAAATATACCTCAGTATGTATAGATAAATATAAGTATATTAATATATGTATATATATTCAATATTCTATTTTTAGATCACAAAGGACATTCACTTTGAATTTCAGCCTGCTTTTTGCAAGCAGCTTTTAAATTTAAATCACTGTAGTTCCTATATGCCTCTGCCTCCTGAGTGTTGGGATCAAAGCTGTGTGCTCCCCAGTGCTGGTGTTAAAAGTGTGAACCACCACCACCAGATTCATTGTAACTCTAGAATTTAGAAAACAACTAACTAATACAGTTCTACCTGTCCCTGCTTGGAAAAAGGCATGGGCTACCACCACCCTGCTCAAATATTTTATCTTGGCTCAAAATTATTCCAACTCTTATACATTTAGAAAATAAATTTGAATTGTAGTAACCCTTTGAATTTACTTAAAACATTTTAAATTTCCTTAACTGGGATTTTAATAGAAAACCACAAAACATTCCTTTTATTTAAGAAGAAAACTCAAAAGTTGATGTCCAAGATGGTGTGGGTCACATGGCAATCTAAAGCCTAACATTCTAATATGGAATTAAGACACATGGTTTAAGAAAACCCATTTTTTTATTTCATGCCAATAAGTCAAGTGTGACTTTGGTAAATTATCATTCAAAAATACTGTTTTTTTTTATTTTATTTTTTCATGCCGAATCAAATGAAGGGTATTTGTTATGGTTTTTAAAAAGTTTTTATTAATTACTTCAGGTTACATCTCCATCACTGTGCCCTCTTTCACCCCTCCCAGTCCCACCCTCCCATGCTATACCCCCATCCCTTCCATCTCACTCCTCCAGAGAAGAGTGTCCCTACATATCAGTCTCCTGCCCCAGTTCAGCAGTCATATGAGGTCCCAGAGCCTCCTCATACACTGGGGGCCTACAAGGCAGCACCACTAAAGCAAAGTGTCTCATTGACAGGAAACTAAGTCTATGTTCCTGTTCCCTTTGGTACATTGGTTTTAGTATATTTATCCTGAACCATATGGCTAAAATCTGATTATAAGTGAGTAGATGCCATGTGCATCCTTCTGAGTCTGGGTTAGCTCAGGACAAGTTTCTCTAGTTCCATCCATTTGGCTGCAAATTGCTTGATTTCCTTGTTTCTGATGGCTGAGTAGTATTCCATTGTGTAGATGTACCACAGTTTTGTTTTGTTTTTTTTTTTCATCCATTCCTCGGTTGAGGGACATCTAGGTTGTTTCCAGTTTCTAGCTGTTATGAATAAGGCTGCTATGAACATAGATGAGGAAAGCTTCATTGCTGGTGGGAGTGCAAACTTGTACAAACACTATGGAAAACAGTCTGGCTATATCTTAGAAAACTGGGAATAGCTCTACCTCAAGCCCCAGCCATACCTCTTCTGGGTATGCCTCCAAATGATTCCTCACCAATCCATGAGGACATCTCCTAATTTGTTAGTTTTTATAAGTTAGTTTGGACTGAATGACCAGGCTGTCATTAGCTGATGAGCTATCACTTCTTCTTATTAGGAGATCTCTTATATTTGAATCTAGTCTTTATCAATTTTGATGGTACCCACAACTTTTCTTCTCCTGTGGAAACAAGGACAAAACCTTTCTCTTGTCGCGTCCCCCTCAACCAGCAAGGATGACGCAACTCACAAAAGCTCTTCTCCAGCAGTTTATTCAGGTCCCTTGAAAACAGTCTTCTGAATTCCGAATTCCGAATGCCCGGGCAGACCCAACCCACAGGCTAAATACTAAATGAACAGCCAATCAAGTAAAGCCACGTAGTGCTATCTTAGAGGCCCACGTATGCGGAAGCAAGCCAGATCAGTGGTCTTTGCCAAATATGAACTTGTTTATCACCGAGAGCACTCACTGTCGGGCTGGTGGAAGGCGGAAACCGGCACCATCTTTAGGGCGCGGCACATCGCAGCTCTCTACACTCTAATGTAACACATATCCTGGTTTCCATTCTGAAGTCAACACATCTTTAAAATATATAGGTTGATTTCATTAGTGAATTTTTTTCTATTATCCAATGTCTCTCCTCAGCTGTTGGTCCTTTCTAAGCATTAAAAATATTAAAGTTAATTGAACAGTCTGTAATCTATCTTGGAGTCTTTATTACCTCTTTCTATTTATTAAGCATATCTTTTGAAATGAGATTAGATCATTATATAACTGCTTGTTCTGTAAGATTGTGTGGCATAACTTTAATATGCTTTATGTTGTAATGTGCAAAAAAAAACTGTTTCATTTTTTTCTTTTTTATAATTTATTTTTTATTTCTTCAAGTTACATCTCAATCAAAATCCCTTCATTCCCCCCTCCTGTCCCACACTTCCACCCTCTTCCCTCTCAACCCCCCATCCTCTACCCTTTTTTTTAGTTTAAGGTATATCTTTTTCCCCCCAACAGCTCCCCCTTTCAGTCCAATAAATGGTTCTTTCTCTTATAACAATAAATATAATACAAACCAACAGAAATAAATAGGCCACAATTATGAGAGTTATATGGCTTAGCATACATTCGCAATTGCAGTTCATATGTATTTTGCACCTGACTTTAACATTCTACTATCTAACCATCTCCATGAGTTAAAACTGTTTCATTTTACTAGAGATATGTGCTGAAACATTGTCAGTGTTAATTTGTACAAGTATCCCCATAATAGCCATAACTTCTAATAAATGTGCAATTACAGAATCTGTCTTTTCAGAACTTTAGGGAGTTGCCCATTGTAATACTGCATGTGTATATATGGTATAGTATACATACTTTAATTTTATAAATTCGACAAAATGAAACATATCCATTTGCCAAATTTCATTTCTTTGAATACCTTTTGGATTACTTCCTGGAGGTAATGGAGTTTGATTATACAAAGAACAAGTAGGACATTTCATTATAATTTCCTTGGCTAGTTCCCAAGCAATAGAAAAATCCACTTACCTTTACTGTTAACATGATGTTTCTTATGAAAATTTGAAGCTTCTAGCACAATTTTCTATTATTATCTGATTAATATCACCATTACTTTGTGCTAGAGGGTCTGATAGTTCCATATGAGATCTGATTTGTGTAATATATAATGGATGATTTCTGTTTCTGATAATTTATTATAGTTGAATAGATAGTGAAATTAATTCTGAATCATCTTGAATAAGTTCAGCAGTTTCAATATGTAAAACAACTCTTTCTGTAATTGAGAGTTAGTAACTATATTCAGAGATTTATGAAAATCACATAATACCCAAAGAATAGCATATAATTCTGATTTTTTAAAACTGAATCATAAAGGTTCTGAGCCACCTTACATATTTTTCCTGACTTATCATCTGATTTTCCTGATTTATTAGCATCAGTATAAAGTATAGGGACTCCAGAAATTGGTGTTCCCTTTACTATATAATGGAAAATCCAACTAATTCTTTTATAACCTGAAGTCTCATGCCTTTGGGATACTTGTTGTTAATATCTCCCTCACAATTATTGCAAGTTCTTTGTTCATGTGATTTTCTACCCATAGTTAGGCAATTTCAGCATTAGTGAAATGTACCACAATTTCTTCTGGGTCTATCCTATTAATTGATGAAGTCTCATTTTCCTTTCAGAATCAATTCGGAAATCTTTTCTACATAGGTCTTTAATTTTTTTACGCTAAAAAATCCATTCAAAAGTGATTGTACAAGTTTGCATGATTACCAGCAATGGAGGTGTGTTCCTCTTTCTCCACATCCTTTCCAACATGTGCTGTCATTTGAGTTTTTGATCTTAGCCATTCTGACAGGTGTGAGATGGAATCTCAGAGTCATTTTGCATTGCATTTCCGTGATGGCCAAGGATGTTGAACATTTAAAGTGCCTTCTGCCTTTAGAGAATACTGGGTTTTTGTGAATACTGGGTTTAGTTCTGTACTCTGTATTTGGATTGGATTATTTGATTTGTTGGTGTTTGATTTCTTGAGTTCTTTATATATTTTCTATATTAGCCCTATCAAGCCCCAGTACAAGAGGAAGCTATTAGTCTTCACATGACTGATGAACTGAGGGGTTTTGATATGTAGGGGCTATCCCCATGCAAGAGGAAGGGGAAGAAGGAGACAAGGAAGAGAGAGGGAGGAAGAGAGGGAAGGAGGGACGAGAAGGGGAGGAGGGAGAGGACTTTGATTGAGATGTAACTTGAAAAAATAAATTAATATTAATTTAAAAATCCATTCTAAGATAATATCTTCTCCCTGCACAAGAATTCCTGAGGGAGAATAAGTAGAGGGCAAAATAACTAAAATGCCGTCTAGCATGGATCCAAATGGTCCATGTGTACATCCTGTAATTTCTTTTCTATCAGAGCCAATTCTCTCTCTGCCTTATCTGATCATTTTCTTGTACTATTTAAATACTTATCATCTTATAAGGTTTACAATAAATTACTTAGCTCTTGGAGTAGTTAATCCAATTGTGGGCTGTAGTCAGTTAATATCTCCCAGCAATTTTTGAAAATCATTAAGAATTTGTAATTGATCTATCCTTACTTGTACTTTCTTTGGTTGAATTTTCTGTAAATCTATCTTATATACAAGATAATTGATAGAATCTCCTCTTTGTATTTTTAAAGGATGAATTTGTAATCACTAGCAAGACAAATTTTTCTTTATTACATCAAACATTTTTTTTATGGCACCTAAATCAACAAGTAAGATAACATCCAAAAATGATAAATTTCAGATTGAGATTGAGGTAACTGTTTATGAATTATTTCCAATAATTGTTGTTCAAAATATTGGCACAAGGTAGGGTTTTTTAATATTCACTGTTGTAAGACTTTCCAATGATATCTCTTTATTGGATAACTATTATTATAAGTAGGTGTTGAGAAAGCAAACATTTCCTTATCATGTTCATGCAAAGGGATTGTGAAAAAGCAATCCTTTAAATCGATTGTTATCAAAGTCAATAACATAGGTAATAAAGAAAGCAACAGAATTCTAGGCTGTAAAGAGCCCATTGGCTAAATCATTTTATTTATGGATCTTAAATCTGTTAATATCCTTCATTTTCCTGACATTCATTTTTATAACAAACACAGGGGAATTCCATGGGTTGGTAGATTCCTCAATGTATTGAGCATTTACCTGCTCCTATACCAGTTGTTCCAGAACTTGTAATTGGGATTTATTTTTTTTTTTGGTCATAAACCAATGATCCAATCACGCAAGTTTGTCAGTTAGCCATTTTAAAGGTAGGGGGGTTGGTTTCCTTGAAAGATCAACACCTGTTGTTTCCCACTTATGGACAAACTGTACAGTCTGTGACTATTCTTCATAATACATCATAATATTTTTCTCAGAAGCATTCTTTATTTCCCTACAATGCTTCTGGCTCTCCAATGGTATATCTCTTGAAATTCTAGTACAATAATCATAATTCTCATGCTTGTTTTACATCTGCACTCATCCATCTTCTTTCTTTCTTGATTTGATTGTGCACTAAGAATTCCTCTCCTTTTATCACTAGTTCTCTATACTCATCCCTTTACACACTATGAGGATAATCCCATGGTCTCAGTTCCTTTTCTACTCTGTAGTATATTTCTTCCTCTTCTTCATTTAGACTCACTAGGAACAAAATTGGAGTAACGTGCTCCTTCTATAACGTCTCTGAAAGAAGACCATGGCTTCTCATGGCTCTTGAGCACTTTCTAGCTGAAGGTCTGGGGAAAATTAGCATCACTCCTGCCTCTTCCTTCTTTGAGGTATTCATAGGGGTACATTCTGGTAGAGTACATGAAGTCTGAGGCCTTGAGGTTGATGGTGGTGTCAAATGACTGTTTGATGGAGTCTGCAATATGAATGGAATGAGAAGCTGAATACAAATTTAGAGAAATAGATGAATATTGGTTCCTTTAGAATTAGAGAAGCTTGATCATTAAGATTATCTGAGGTAGAATGATTCAAACTTGATAACACATCCATTATTTTCTTTCATTCATGAATCTGATGTCTCTAGAAACAACATACTCTATTAATATGAATAAATAGAGTATGTTGTTTCTAGAGACGTCAGATTGACTGATTAATTAATTAATATGAATAAACAAAACAAATGGGTTGGAAGAAGGGATATTTAGACATTTAGAATTTGCCATCTTCCACATTTTAGCTGCATTATTACTTAATGTGAACTGAATCAAACATTCTAACATCTGAAGTGAAAAACATAGGATAATGGTCAATATCCCACTAAGATATAGCACCTGCCCATGAAACTTGTGTGAGCTTACATACATAACCAGATACATTCATTGGAATTAACATCTTTGGGCTTACTAAGAAATGCTGATTCAAAACTCAAGATAAAATAAATGAGGCACAGTATTTAAGGAAAAAGAAAGTCTTTACTGGGAATCAATCTAGGGCCTCATACATGCTATGCAAGCCCTCTCTCACTTAATCATGTTTCCAACCCTCATTTTTATATGTATCATCTATTATCTATCTATCTATCTATCTATCTATCTATCTATCTATCTATATCTATATATCTATCTATCTATCATCTATCATCACCTATATATCTACTATTTAATTATCTAATGTGTGTGTGGTTGGGGGAGAGATTGCATGCCATTTAACATGTGTAAATGCCATAGGTCAATTTACATGAGGAAAATCTTTTCCACAACCATGTGAATTTCAAGGATTGAGCTGAGGTTATATGGTAGGATGAAGTAACTTTACTTTTCATACTATCATGCCAGACCTTCTGAGTAATTTAGGTGTAATTTTTATTTTTTTTTTGGCAGCAAAGAATGCTGAATATGTTCTTATATAATCTTTTGACATTGGTATTTCTTCTTCTGAGAATTTGCTACTCAATTAATATGCCCATTGATTAATTGGATGTTTTTTTCTTTAATTTTTTAGTTTGCTATATTTTCTAGATATGAATTCCACTCTGTATACTGTCTTAGATTTCCTGGTTGTTTTCTTCTCTGTAAAAGAGCCTTTGAGCTTCACAAACCTTATTTGCCAATTTCTGCTGTTATTTATTGAGCTATTAGCACCTGATCAGAAAGCTCTTGCCAATTCTTACATCATGAAATGTTTTATTTATAGTTTTCTCTATCCATTTTTAAGTTTCAAGCATTACATTCAGATATTTGATCCTTTCTAAATTGCTTTTTGTGCAGAGCAAGGGATATGGATCTGGTTTTACTTCTGCACACGTGGATTCAGTTTACATGATACCATTTGCAGAAGAAACTGTCTTTTCTTGAATATATGCATCTAATACCATTGTCAAATATTAGTGACTGCAGCTGTGTCAGATCATTTTGGGGTCTTCCATAGTAATCTATTGGTATACAAATCTGTTTGTCCCAACCCATATTATTTTTGTTACAGTGGCTCTAAAGAATGACTTAACATCAGCTATTGTAATACTTACAGCATCGATTTATTTCCTTTTAAGATTATTTTGACCATTCAGGTTCTTTTGTTCATTTTTCATATAAATGTTATAGTGTTATTCAGTTCTATGAAGATGTATTTTGGATTTTAATGGGGATTGTATTAAATGTGTAGATTACTTTGGGTCATACAGCCATTTTTACACTATGAATTCTGCCAAAGAACATTGGAGGCCTTTTAATCTGTCATCAATTTAATTTTCTGATATTTAAAAAATTCATTATAAAGGTATTATATTTACTTTATTAGGTATAGCTCTAAGTATTTTCAAAATAACATTCTGACTAGCACTGTTCTTTTTATTTCTTTAAACATATTCATTATTGGTTTACAGGAAAGTACTGATCATTATAATTTACTTTTGAATCTGGCTATATTGCTCAATGTTGTTTTTTTATCAGACGTCATAACATTTTGGTGAAGCCTTTAGGGGTTCTTTTTTTCATATATAGGATCATCTCATCTATGAGTAAGGATTATTTGACATTTTCTATTTGTGTATATTTTAATTCTGTTTCTAGTTCTATTTACAGAGATAAAATTTTAATCACAATATTAAATAAGACAAGAGCCCATTGGCTGAGAGACACTTGAAGAAATGCTCAACATCCTTAATCATCAGAGAAATGCAACTCAAGAGGACTCTGAGATTTCATCTCACACCTGTCAGAATGGCTAAGATCAAAGCTTAAATGACAGCGCATGCTGAAGAGGGTGTGGGGAAAAGGGAACCCTCCTCCATTGCTGGTGGGAGTGCAGGCTTGTGCAAACACTATGGAGGTCAGTCTGGTGATATCTTAGGAAACTTGGAATAGCTCTGCCTCCGGACTTAGCCATACCACTTCTGGGTATACATCCAAATGACTCCTCACTGAATCACAAGGAAGATTCCTCATCCATGTTCATAGCAGCCTTATTTGTAATAGCTAGAAACTGGAAACAACCCAGATGTCCCTCAACCAAAGAACGGATTAAAGAACTGTGGTACATCAACAATGGAATATTACTCAGCTATCAGAAACAAGGAAATTATGCAACTTGCAGTCAAATGGATGGAACTAGAGAAGCTCATCCTGAGTGAGCTAACCCAGACTCAGAAGGATGCACATGGCATCTATTCACTTATAGTCAGATTTTAGCTATATAGTACAGGATATCAGTACTACAACCAAAGCACCAAAGGGAACATGGATATAGACTTTTTGTTTGTTTGTTTTTTAGTTTTCACTGGTGGTGCTGCCTTGAAGGCTCCCAGTGTATGAGGAGGCTCTTGACCCTCATAAGACTTCTGAACTGGGGCAGGGAACTGTTATGTAGGGACACTCCACTCCAGAGGAGTGGGATGGAAGGGTTAGGAAGTAGGGGGTGGGAGGGCGGGACTGGGAAGGGGGAAAAGAGGACAATATGATGGAGATGTAACCTGAAGCAACAAATAAATAAATTTATTAAAAAAATAAAGAGGCAAACAACCTTAAAAAAGAAAAAAAAAAGACAAGAGCCCATCAGCACCATTATTTCATGCCTGAATTTACAGAAGTACTTTTAGGTTTTCCTTATATCGTACAAAGTTGGAAATAGGTATTTTGTTTATAGCCTTTATGAAATACAGGTATAGTCCTACTATTTCTTATTACTCCAGGGTTTTTTTTCCTTTCTTTTTAATGTGTATTTATTAGTTAAAGTCACATCTCCATTACAGTCCCCTCTCTCCACCCTTCCCAGTCCCACCCTCCCACCTTGTCCCACCTATCCTACTTCTCTGGAGTGGGTTGCCCCTATATATCAGCTCCCTCAGTTCAACAGTCTTATGAGGGCTAAGAGGTTCCTCTTGCACTGGGGGCTTATATGGCAACTCCATTAGGACAAAGTGTCCCACTAACCGGTAACAAAGTCTATGTTCCTGTTCCTTTTGGTGTGTTGGTTGTAGAATAGTTATCCTGCACTTCATGGCTAAAATCCAACTATAAATGATTAGATGATATGTGCATCTTTCTGAGTCTGTGTTAGCTCACTCAGGGTGAGCTTTTCTAGTTCTATCCATTTGGCTTCAAATTGCATGATTTCCTTGTTTCTGATAGCTGAGTAGTATTCCATTATGTAAATGTACAACAGCTTTTTTTTTATCCATTCTTTGGTTGGGGGACACCTGGGCTGTTTCCAGTTTCTAGCTATTACAAACAAAGCTGCTATAAACATGTATGAGGAGTGTCCTTGTGGTTTGGTAAGGAATCATTTGGATGTATACCCTAAAGTGGTATGGCTGGGTCTTAAGGTAGAGGTATTCCAAGTTTTCTAAGATATCACCAGACTGATTTCCATAGTGATTGTAAAAGATTGCACTCCCACCAGCAATGGAGGGGTATTCTCTTTTCTCCACAGCCTCACCAGCATGTGTTGTCATTTGAATTTTTGATCTTAGGCATTCTGACAGGTGTGAGACGGAATCAGAGTCATTTCAGTTGCATTTCTCTGATGATAAGGATGTTGAGAATTTCTTCAAGTGTCTCTCAGGCATTAGAGATTTCTCCTTTGTGACTTCTTGGTTTAGCTCTCTTCCCCATTTTTTGATTGGATTATTTGGTTTCTTGGTGTTTAATTTCTCCAGTTCTTTATAAATTATGAATATTAGCCCTCTGTCAGATGTGGGATTGGTAAAGATCTTTTCCCAATCTGTAGGTTGCCAGTTTGTTCAAATGACAGTTTCCTTTGTCTTACAGAAGATTTTCAGTTTCATGAGGTTCCATTTATTGATTGTTAGTCTTAGAGCATGAGCTATTAGTGTTCTGTTCAGGAAGTTGTCACCTGTGCCAGTGAGTTTGAGGCTTTTTCCCACTTTTTCTTCTAGTAGATTTAGTGTGACTGGCCTTGTGTTAAGGTGTTTGATTCACTTGGACTTATGTTTTGTCCAAGGTGATAAGTATGGATCTAATTTCATTCTTCTACATATGGACACCCTGTTAGACAAGCACCATTTGTTGAATATGCTGTCCTTTTTCCATTGTATGGTTTTGGCTTCTTTGTCAAAAATTAAGTGACCATATGTGTGTGGGTTCATTTCTGGGTCTTCAGTTTGATTCCATTGATCCACTAGTCTGTTTCTGTACCAGTACCATGCTTTTTTATTAATATTTCTCTGTAGTACAGCTTGAAATCTGGGATGGTGATGCCTCCAGAAGTTTTTGATTTTTGTTTTTTTATTGTACAGTATTGATTTAGCTATTCCGTGGATTTTTGTTATTCCATATGAAGTTGAGAATTGCTTTTTCCAGGTCTATAAAGAATTGTGTTGGTATTTTTATAGGAATTGCATTTAATCTGTATATTTCTTTTGGCAGGATGGCCATTTTTATTATGTTGATCCTACCTATCCATGAGCATGGGAGATCTTTCCATCTTCTGATGGCCTCTTCAATTTCTTTCTTCAAGGGCTTGAAGTGCTTGTTGTACAGGTCCTTTACTTGCTTGGTTATAGTTACCCCCAGGTATTTTATATTGTTTGTGTCTATTGTGAAGAGAGTTGTTTCTATGATTTCTTTCTTAGCCCATTTATCTTTTGTATAAAGAAGGGCTTCTAATTTTTTTGAGTTAATTTTGTATCCAACCACCTTGCAGTCATATTGTTTTACTCGAAGAATCAACTATTTGTTTCATTACTTCTATGTAATTGTTTTGTTTGTTGGTTTCTATTTTATTGATTTCAATCCTGAGATTGATTATTTTTGTTCTTTAGTCCTTTTGGTTTGTTTGTTGTTGTTGTTGTTCTAGAGCTTTCAGGTGTGCTGTTACATCATTAGTATGAGAACTATTCAATTCTTTTTTAATAGACGCACTTAGTTCTATGAACTTGCCACATGGAATCATCGTCATTGTGTCCCATAAGTTTAGGAATGTCATGTTTTCATTTTTATTAAATTTTAGAAAGTCTTTAATTCCTTTCTTGGCCTATTTTTCATTCAGTAGTGAGTTGTTTCCTTTCCATGAGTTTGTATTCTTTCTGTTGCTGCTTATATCCAGTTTTAATCTGTGGTTGTCAGATATAATATAGGATAGTACTTCACTTTTCTTTTATTTCTTGAGACTTGCTTTGTGTTTGAATGTGTGATCAATATTGGAGAAAGTTCATGAGGTGCAGAGAAGAAGGTATAATCTTTTGTTTGGTAAAATATTCTTTAAATACTGTTAGTTCTATTTGGTTAGTAATATCTGCTAGCTCCAGTGTTTCTCTGTTTGTTTGGGTTTTTTTCCTGGATGATCTATCAGTTGGTCTCTATTAGTGTGTGAGGGTTAATCTGTTCTGTGAGCTACAGTAGTGCTTGTTTTGTTTTCATTTTATTTATTTTATGTACATGAGTATCCTTGGGTTTCTTGCATGAGATTGTAAGAATTGCAAGATCCACTTTGTGAACTTTTCCCATTGATATGTATGTAGTATTCTTCTGTATCTCTTCCGATTGGTTTTGATTGAAGCCTATTTTTCACATATTAGAATGACTACATTAGCTAACTTATTAGGTCCATTTCTTTGGAATATCTTTTGATTTCCTTTTACCCTAAGGTGATATCTGTCCTTGATATTAAGAAGTATTCTTGGATATAGCAGAAGGATGGATTCTGTTTTCACATCAATTCTCTTAGTCTGTTATCTTTTTCACATGAATTGAAACTGTGTGACCACTGATGTTGAGAAATATCATGACTAATGTATATTGATTCCTGTAATTTTGTTGTATGTTGTGTGTGTGTGTTTGTGTGTACTTTGTGTTTAGATGTTTCCTTTTTTAATTTGACATTGTTGGTCTGGAATTATTTATTCTATGTGTTTTCTTCTATGTAGTTAATCTCTGTAGATTGTCTTCTAGTATCTTCTGTAGGGCTGAATTTGTAGATATCGCTTAAATTTAGTTTTGCCAGTTGTCTGTCATTTCTTAGTTTTAGAAACTGCTGGCTCTGCACTTCCTATATAATCAGATATGTTTATCTTTCTCAGGTCTCTTATGTGGTTGAAGACTAGATAGTTATAGTCTCACAGTTAAATTTTAAGTTGTTTAGTAATTAAAGGATGTTCAAGGTCTAAGAAGATGTTTTTAAATTGGTAATGCAAGTTATGATGGAAACTGAAATAGGTATAGAATTTCAAATTCATAGATACAGATAAATAATAGAATATTAATATTATTTGTCAAATATAAATGGACTTGACACTGGGAATATATGTTATACCTTATGATTTTCATAATTGTGACCTAACTATTAAAAAAAGAATTATTAGTTCTGGGAGAAGGGGAACAGGGTGTGGGGTGGGACAAGGAGAGGTAGAGGGAGGGGATTGTGATGGAGATGCAACTTGAAGTAATACATAAACATTAAAAAACAAGAAAAAATAAAAGAAAAACATAACATGCAATTTTTTGGTGAGGAATAAGTTTGAACACTTATCCATTCTTTTCATTAACTCCTTGTATTTCCTTCTTGAATTGCAACTCTGACCCATTTTCCATTGAAACTTTAATGTTTCTCATGTCCTTTAATACATTTTAATTTAGTATTTTCTATGGATGGCACATCCTATGTTTAAAGGTTTGTGATGTTTAACAGTCACCCTGGCCTCACATGACCCCTACTCTAGAGATGTCCTGCTGTGTACAGCTCTTTCTTCTAGGATTTTCTCTAAACTACATGTCATTTCTTCCTTTGTTTTTCTTTTGTTTCCTTTTTCTTTTTTTTTATTTCTTTTTTATTAATTTTTTTAATTTTATGTACATTGGTGTTTTGATTGTATGTATAATATCTGTGTGAGAATGTCGGATTCCCTGGAACAGAAATTACAGACAGTTTGTGAGCTGCCATGTGGGTGCTGGGAATTGAACTCAGGTCCTCTGGAAGAACAGTTATTGCTCTTAACCGCTGAGCCATCTCTCCGGCCCCTGTTTCCTTTTTTCAAACTTACTAATATGTAATTTATACACAAGAATTTGTACATGTTTTAACTGTGAAGTTTGACTGCTCTCTAAACTGTGGTTAATAACAAACAAAATGTATCCCTTTAACTTATTCCCTTAGCAACTCAGAATGTTGACTAAATTAATACTGTTAGGTAAAAAGATCTTTAATTTATTTCAGCATGCAAAATTAAACTATTATTAAACAAAAAAATTTAATTTTGTTATTAAATGCCTTATTTTGTCTATCATAGTTGAAAGTTTTGTAGGGTATAGTAGTTTTGGCTTGTATATGTTGTCTCTTATAGTCTGTAGAACATCAGTCCAGGGTTTAATGACTTTTAGAATTTCCATTTACAATGTGTTACTCTTTTGTTTTAATATATATTTATTACTTCAGGTTACATCTGCATCATAGTGTCCTCTTTCCACACCTCCCAGTCCCACCATCCCAACCTCTACCCCCTCTCAGTTCCATCACACTCCTCTGGAGTAGAGTGTCCCTACATAACAGTGCCCAGTCCCATTTCAGCAGTCATATAAGGGCCAAGAACCTCCTCCTACACTGGGGGCCTACAAGGCAGCACCACTAAGGCAAAGTGTCTCATTCACAGGAAAAAAAAAGTGTATGTTCATGTTCCCTTTGGTGCATTGGTTGTAGTACAGATATCCTGTACTATATAGCTAAAATCTGACTATAAGTGAATAGATGCCATGTGCATCCTTCTGAGTCTGGGTTAGCTCACTCAGGATGAGCTTCTCTAGTTCCATCCATTTGGCTGCAAATTGCATAATTTCCTTGTTTATGATAGCTGAGTAGTATTCCGTTGTGTACATGTACCATAGTTTTTCAATCCATTCTTCAGTTGAGGGACATCTGGATTGTTTCCAGTGTCTAGCTATTACAAATAAGGCTGCTATGAACATAGGTGAGGCAACTTCTTTGTGATTTGAGGAGGAGTCATTTGGATATATACCCAGAAGTGGTATGGCTGTGTTCCGAGGCAGAGCTATTACAAGTTTTCTAAGATATCACCAGACTGACCTCCATAGTGGTTGCATAAGCCTGCACTCCCACCAGCATGGAGGAGGGTTCCCCTTTCTCTACATCCTCCCATCATTTGAGCTTTTGATCTTAGCCATTCTGACAGGTGTGAGATGGAATCTTAGAGTAGTCTTGAGTTGCATTTCTCTGATGATTAAGGATGTTGAGCATTTCTTCAAGTGTCTCTCCGCCTTTAAGAATTCCTCCTTTGTGAATTCTCTGTTTATCTCTTTCCCCCATTTTTCAATTGGATTATTTGGTTTCTTGGTATTTAATTTCTTGAGTTCTTTGTAAATTTTGGATATTAGTCCTCTGTTAGATGTGGGGTTGGTGAAGATTTTTTCCCAATCTATAGGCTGCCATTTTGTTCAAATGACAGTGTCTTTTGCCTTACAGAAGCTTTTCAGTTTCATGAGGTCCAATTTATTGATTATTGGTCTTAGGTCCTGAGCTGTTGGTGTTCTCTTCAGGAAGTTGTCACCTGTGCCAATGATTTTGAGGGTTTTTTCCACTTTCTCTTCTGGTATATTTAGTGTGACCGGGCTTATGTTAAGGTCTTTGATCCACTTGGACTTAAGTTTTGTACAAGGAGATAAATATGGCCCTAATTTCATTCTTTTACAAGTGGACATCCAGTTGGACCAGCACAATTTGTTGAATATGCTGTCCTTTTTCCATTGTGCTTTTTTGGCTTCTTTGTCAAAAATTGGGTGACCATAGGTATGTGGGTTTATTTCTGTGTCTTCAATTCGATTCCACTTTTCCACTGGTCTGTTTCTATACCAGTGCCATGCTGTTTTTATTAATATTGCTCTGTAGTACAGCTTGAAATCTGGGATGGTGATACCTCCAGATGTTTTTTTATTGTACAGGATTGATTTAGCTATTCTGGGTTTTTTGTTATTCCATATGAAATTGAGAATAGCTTTTTCCAGGTCTATAAATAACTGTGTTGGTATTTTGATAGGAATTGCATTGAATCTATATATTGCTTTTGGTAGGATGGCCATTTTTATTATGTTGATTCTACCTATCCATGAGCATGGGAGATCTTTCCATCTCCTACTGGCCTCTTCAATTTCTTTCTTCAAGGGCTTGAAGTTCTGGTTGTACAGGTCCTTTACTTGCTTGGTTAGAGTTACCCCCAGATATTTTATATTGTTTGTGGCTATTGCGAAGGGAGTTGTTTCCCTGATTTCTTTCTCAGCCCATTTATTTGTTGTATAAAGAAGGGCATCTGATTTTTTTTTTTAATTAATTTTGTATCCAGCCACCTTGCTGAAGGTGTTTATCAGCTGTAAGTGTTCTCTGGTGGAATTTTTGGGGTCGCTTATGTATACTATCATATTGTCTGCAAATAGGGATAATTTGACTTCTTCTTTTCCAATTTATATCCCCTTGATCTCCTTTAGTTGTCTTATTGCTCTAGCAAGAACTTCAAGTACTATATTGAAGAGATATGGTGAAAGTGGTCATCCTTGTCTTGTCCCTGAGTTTAGAGGAAATGCTTCAAGTTTCTCTCCATTTAATTTGATGTTGGCTACTGGCTTGCTGTATATTGCCTTTATTATTTCAAGATATGGTCCTTGTATGCCCGTTCTCTCCAGAACTTTTAGCATGAAGGGGTGTTGGATTTTGTCAAATGCTTTTTCCGCATCTAGAGAGAAAATCATGTGTTTTTTTCTTTTATCTTGTTTATGTGATGAATTATATTGATGGATTTTCATATGTTGAAACTTCCCTGCATTCCTGGGATAAAACCTACTTGATCATGGTGTATGATAATTTTGATGTGTACTTGGATTCGGTTTACTATTATTTTATTAACTATTTTTGCATCTATGTTCAAGAGGGAGATTGGTCTGAAGTTCTCTTTCTTTGTTGGGTCTTTGTGTGGTTAGGAATCAGGGTAACTCTGGCCTCATAGAATGAGTTTGGCAGTGTTCTCTCTGATTCTGTTTTGTGAAAGAGTTTGAAGAGTATTGGTATTAGCCCTTCTTTGAGAGTCTGGTAAAATTCTGTGCTAAAACCACCTGGCCCTGGGTTTTTGTTTTTGTTTTTTTGGTTCGGAGATTTTTAATTAGTGTTTCTATTTCCCTAGGGGTTATAGGGCTGTTTAATCTGTTAACCTGATCTTGATTTAGCTTCAGTAGGTGGAATCTATCAAGAAAATTGTTCATTTCACATAAGTTTTCATATTTGGTGGAGTATAGATTTTTAAAGTAGGACCTAAATATTCTCTGGATTTCCTCAATGTCTGTTGTTATTTCTCCTTTTCATTTCTGATTTTATTGATTTGGTTTTTTCCCTTCTTCCTTTTAGTTAATTTGGCTAAGGGTTTGTCTATTTTGTTTATTTTCTCGAAGAACCAACTCTTGGTTTCATTGATTCTTTGTATAGTTCTTTTTGTTTCTAATTTGTTTATTTCAGCCCTAAGTTTGATGATTTCCTGCCTTCTGCTCCTCTTGGGAGTGTTTTCTTCCTTTTTAGCTCAAGGGTGTGTTTAAGTCAGTGTTCAACTCATCTTTCTTTGACCTACTTAGAGGACCATGCCTCATCAAAGAACTGAAATCTGTCCAGATCATGTTATGACAAAATGACCAATTAAAATTGGGAGAAACAAATCCCTTGAGGTTTTTTTAATACCACTTTTCTATCTCCATATGTTTGGATAAGCAAGTTGTCTTGCTTATCTCTTAGCAACTTGATTTCTAATTAACTTAGAAATCATCTATGATATGATACACTAGTATATAACAAAGTGACAAGTTTGAATGACTATTAGTTCTCTATCCAAAAGGCCCAAACTTCAAATTGCCTTTTAAGAATTACATAGGTACAATACCTTAAACAAAGCTAATTTTGTGTCAATATAAAATGATCTATACCAATGTAGCAAAAATAACCTTAATTTTGTTTCAATATACAAAGATATAAGAGCATATTCAATAATCTACCCCCTTTTCTTTATCATCCCTATGTCATGTCTATATTACCTTTTTTCTTTTCAAGTTTTCCCCCTACATAAGAAATAAAGAAGGATAGAGAAAACAAAAAGAGAGAAATCAGTAGGACTAACCTCCTGAACATTGTTTAACAAGACCATTTAACAGCTTGTAACCAATCCCCCTAAATAACAGCAAACATTTACCCATCAAATGACCAAAAATATCTCCCACCTCACCTTCTGAGAATGGGACATCTGTCTCTTAAAATTGCTTCCTGCTGATTTGGGATGTAGGACACCTGTTTGGGTGCCCAAATAAGAATGGAAACATGGCCGGGCAGTGGTGGCGCACGCCTTTAATCCCAGCACTTGGGAGGCAGAGGCAGGCGGATCTTTGCGAGTTCGAGGCCAGCCTGGTCTACAAATTGAGTCCAGGACAGCCAGGGCTACACAGAGAAACCCTGTCTCGAAAAACCAAAAAAAAAAAAAAAAAAAAAAAAGAATGGAAACATGGTTACGCAAGATAATAGTGACATTTGTTGTCCAATCTTTTTATGCTCAGCTATTTATGTCCTGAGAAGTTAGTAGTCAGAAACTGAACTTTGAGTGGGAAAGTTCAGAGCTTTACTGAAGTCCTTGCTGGAACAGTCTGTGGGGCTGAAGCAAGCTTAACTGGTCATTTTGAAATTCTTCTGGATGTAGATTTTTGAGGAAACAGCTATTGAGGCAGTGTGTGAGGCTGGATCATCAGGGCTACTTGTCTTCTTTGGTGTCTGATCCCTTTTTTTCAGAAGTTTCAGTTGTCCATTTGTCCCTGGACTCCTTAGATGGATGCTTTTATTCTCCTCAAAAGACATGGCATTTAAAGATGTTTTCTTTTTTTAATTTATTTTTTATTTCTTCAATCACAATCCCCTCCTTACTTCCCCCTCCAGTCCCACCCTTCCACCCTCTTCCCCCTCAACCCCCCATCCTCTACCCTGTTTTTTAGTTTAAGGTAGATATTTTTCCCCCCAACAGCTCCCCCTTTCAGTCCAACAAATGGTTCTTTCTCTTATAACAATAAATACAATACAAAACAACTGAAATAAATAGGCCACAATTATGAGAGTTATATGGCTTAGCATACATTCCCAATGTCCAGTCCATATGTATTTGGCACCTGACTTTAACATTCTACTATCTAACTATCTCCATGAGTTTAAAGTTCTATATATAACTCAGCTTTCATACTACCTTGCCTCACAATTTTAAAAACATCTTCTTAGATCCAGAACACCCTCTTGATTCCTAAACAACTCAAAATTTAACCATAAGACTCTAGCTATCTATTCTTCAACCACCTCAGAGACCTGGGAGGGATAAATATATATGATTATATAGGAAGTGCAGGGCCTGTACCTTGTTTTCTTAACTTAATACTTTTTGTTATTGAGACAAGGCAACTCCTGAAAGAAGCCCCCATTCTTCTCCAAGCAGATGATGAATATCGAAGATTCTCCATTTGGAGATCACTGCATTAGTGGCAAGCTTGTCATTGGACAAGAAAAATACCTTGCTTCAACTGTAGACACAATGTTTTCCCAAAAGGATAAAACTTGGAAGTCGACAGTCTAGTTCTGCCAAGGCAGGGTAGGCAAGTCCTTCATAATTACGGCTTTACAATTAGTGTCTGTCAGAGATACTGGGCCAAAAGGCTGAAAATAGATGCTCCAATGTATTGAGAGAAATTGGGGACTGTCCAGGCAGCCAGTTGTCTGTCATTTCTTAGTTTTGGAAGCTGCTGGGTCTGCACTTCCTGTTTATTCAGATACATTTACCCTTCTCAGGTCTCTGATGTGGTTGAAGACTACTAGATAGTTATAGTCTCACAGTTATTTTTAAGTTGTTTAGGAATTAAGAGGATGTTCTAGGTCTAAGAAGATGTCTTTAAGTTGGTAATGCAAGTTAGGATGGAGACTGAGTTGGGTATAGAACTCTAAACTCATTGAGATAATAGAATATTATTATCAGTTACTAAATACATATGGACTGGACATGAGGAATGTATGCCATACCTTATAATTTCATAATTATTGCCTAATTGTTCTTATGTTTTATATTGTATCCATTGTTATAAGAAAAAGAACCTTTTAATGGAATAAAATGGTAAGCTATTGGGGGAGGAAGATACAAATTAAAAAAAAAAAAAAAACAAACAAATAGAAGGAAGAGTAGGAAGAGGGTAGGAGAGTGGACCAGGAGGGGAATGAGGATGAGGAATGTGATTGAGATATAACTTGAAGAAATAAATGAATATTGGAAAAAAAGTGGGAGAAACACGACCATGACCTCTAAAATTGGTGTTATAGATCTGATTTTTTAAAAGTCTAGCAATAAATGTACCATTAGACTGAAAAAAATCAAAAGTAATTCTGCAGAATTTCAGTCATTATCCCATCATATTTTGAAAAATACCTTTCAAGAATCTATGAATAATCACTGTTTAAATTTCACACATCTCATATTCTGTTGGGGGAGTCACTAAATGTCTAAATATATCCAACAATGGATCATCAGTGCTCCTTTATTTAATTATCAAGTCCTGGATCTAAAGTTGAAATGGTTATTTGTTCATTAGCAATTATTATGACTTAACCTTTATAAGGCAATGGTGAAAGCAATATCAATGTTTGATGCATGGAATTGAATAAAATCTAATGAGTATTGAAATAATTAAAAAGAAAATTAGAAGAAATTGCCAATATCTGTATTAAAGTGAAGGCAAATGCACTACTGTAATTAAAATCATGCTTGAACAAAACATTATGAAACAAAGTATAAGGTGTAGAAAAATGAGAAAAGAGAATAGTGGAATAAGTAGTACATGAAAGAAGTATATATTTAGATACAACTAATATACTGTAATTTAAATATGAAAAGAATATAGAATAAAGTCAGGACAAGCAGAAATGCAAAAGGAAAAACATTAGAATTTGACAAATATTATATGCAAAAATCACTTATAATCATTTTATTGGTCCAAATGTAAAAGGCAAGATTGTTAAACTTCTACAAAATATCACAGAGGTTATCACCATGAAATTATGTAAGAGGCTGTTTTTAAATAAGCCAAAATATAATTATATAATATCCACAGAGAAAAAACAATCATAAACTAGATTCCACTGAGATTAGCAAATTGTGTGTATGTGAGTTATTGCTTTGCTTGTGGTGGAAGTTTGTGTCGTTGTTCTTGTTTTTTTTGT
Source organism: Lophiomys imhausi (assembly GCA_907164525.1). Lineage (NCBI taxonomy): Eukaryota > Metazoa > Chordata > Mammalia > Rodentia > Muridae > Lophiomys > Lophiomys imhausi. The sequence continues at coordinate 2,338,624 of CAJQZJ010034368.1, forward strand.
TTTGGTTGAGACAATGTCTCACTATGTAGCCACACTAGCATTATATATTTCTGTCCTTGATTTTACAACTTACAATTCTTCTGCCTTTGTCTCTAAAGTACTGGGAGTACTGTTATGAAATGTAATGTGGTGAGGGGGGCACCTACGAGGCCCATGCCCAGGTGTGCCCCTGAGAAATTACTCCATGCAACAGATCTGGTACAAAGGGCTTTAATGGGGGAAAGAACAGGAGTGAGAGCCTGGGAAAGGTTAGAGGCAGCAAGGGAGCCAGGAGGGCAGAGAGAGGGGTACATAGAGGGAGAGAAAGGGGCACCAAGGACAGAAAGAGAAAGAGAGAATGCTGAAGAGAGAGAGAGAGAGAGAGAGAGAGAGAGAGAGCTGGGGTGGCAGGCAGCCCTCTTATCTGGCCGCACACACCCGTTGCACCTGATTGTGATGATGGCAAGTGATGACATAGGCCTTTGCTTGGTCCCTGAGAAGAGCCTAGTGGAATAAGCTAACCTTTCTACCTTTTTTGTTTTTAAATGAGGAACTATGTGTTCCAAGGACACATAGCTCTTAGCCCTCATGTGACTGATGAACTGAGGGGGGCTGATATGTGGGGGCTCCTGACACAAGAGGAGTAGAATAGGTGGTAGTGGAGGTAGAATGTTGGGAGGGTGGGACTGAGAAGGGAGGAAGGAGGGGGCTGTGATGGAGATGTAACTTGAATTAATAAATAAATGGGGTTTTTTTAAGCATATGTGGGCTGGAGAGATGGCTCAGCGGTTAAGAGTCCTTTGACTGTTTTTCCAAAGGACCCGGGTTCAAATCCCAGCACCATATGTTAGTCTACAGCTGTCTGTAATGGCTGGGCATGGTAGCACACACCTTTAATCTGAGCACTCAGGAGGCAGAGGTAGGTGGATCTTTGTGAGTTCAAGGCCAACCTGGTCTACAAAGGGAGTCCAGGACAGCCAAGGATACACAGAGAAAGCCTGTCTTGAAAAAAAAAAAAAGCATATGTAATTTTTAAAATGCCAAGGCTGTGCTACAAGAATAATAGAACCAAATGAAGATTACTTGTTTAATACACAAGTATTAAAATTTAAAAAGGCTTCAATTACAATGTATCTCAGCTAGGGACAATTTTTATGTTCAAAGAAATTAGTAATGTGTGAAGTCATCTATGGTTTTACAGCTGGCAAAAGTACTACTTGACATCTAATATACAGAGGCCAGGGGCATGATAAAAGGTCCTATGGGACATAGAACTTCACCCCAAGCAAAAAAGTTACAGTCCAAAATGTGACTAGTGTCCTGGTGGAGAAACTCTGGCCAACTGAAAAAAAAATCATTCTATTGTCCATATAAACCTATATAAATAAGTAAAAGATGGCCAGTGAATAACCTACAGTGAATAAGCTTAGTGCATATATTTAAACCAGCTTTGGTATTTGTGAATTGGCAGATCTAATTGAGAATTGTGTTATTTTTCTTCTTATCTGGATATGCATGATAATAGAGATTTTCATCACCAAGAAAATGTTCAGCAGAAATTATGACATAGAGCAATTCAGGTAAAGAAAAGGCTGTCACAGGAACTGAAAAATTGTTTAACCAAACAGAGTTTCAGACCCAGCCTTAAGAGGAGGGCAATTTACTGTAAGTATGTAGTAATGACGCTGCAAAATGAGACAACTCTTGACAGATAAAGTAACAAGAAGTTGAGGGTAGGAAAAAAAATGCAGTGGTTTTAAGAACCATGAAACAGCCAACCACAGGGCCCTGTATGCAAAACAGGGAGAGAGACTATGCAGCCTTGGACTTGAAAGCTTACCAGAATAATGCTAGATTTTGTTTTTAGACCAATAATTGGGCAATGAACTTTATCTGACACTCTGGTTTAAGAGTCAGAAGTATTTGAGGAATTCTATTATGATTATTCTTTGCACTATCATAAATGATAATTTTGTATAATTAAAAATCCAGAAAGAAGAAAGAAAGAAAGAAAGAAAGAAAGAAAGAAAGAAAGAAAGAAAGAAAGAAAGAAGGAAGGAAGGAAGGAAGGAAGGAAGGAAGGAAGGAAGGAAGGAAGAAGGATTTCCACTCATTAGATTTTCTTTCAACTAGGAAGGCAAGACACCACCATCTTACAAAAATATACTAGTGATTGATGATATTAAATGTCTAAATACATTATCTTGCTATCTTGAGTCCATGGTACTTCTATCAAAATTATACCTTTTCCTCTTAATCACTCTTGTACGCTTATTAACACTTTGAAATCACTAGAGCTCCTGCAAGGCAGAGTTCACAGATCTGAATGACTCAGCACCAATACAAAGTCTTATTAGCCTTATCACGTTCTGGTCCTTGAGCACAATAGCACATGCCAGGCAGCTACCACTGTCTGTGTGCTCTAGTGCATAAACCTAATGGGCTTGATGAACAAGATTTCCAGCAGAGTCATAGCTACTTAGAGATCTTTTAGGAGCAGCTATGTTATTTAGAACCAGCAATTATCAAAACATATGGAGCCTTTAATTTTGGTACAATGGTCCTGTTGTAAAATACAATACAATGAAATATAAGAGACATTTCACCAGTTCATAAAAAATTAAAAGAATTCTCCTTCCCATAGAGTCCTGGTGATATCAACAATGCTGTATGTCCATGCCCTCCCCTTCCTACTTTTGATTTCACTGGAATTGAAAGATAATTTTACCTTGTGCACTTAACTGTACAAAAAGTTATACAGTAAAGTCAATTCACTTAGCATTGTAGTAAAAATAAGAATACATTTATGACTAGAATCAGTTAGCAATACTGTCTTAAAACTTCTAATGACAATAGGAGAAAGAAATGAGAATTGGGCCAGATCTGCTTCAAACTATTTTGTGGGCAGAGTTTTGCCAATATGCAATGTCACCATTCAGAGGCATTTAAGATAAGACCAAGAAGAGCCTTATAAAGTGGAGGGAACAGTAGAAGGTGATGAAAGGGAAATGTGAACAGGATATACTATATACATGTGTGAAAATATCATCATCAAACCTGATATTATTGATAACTAACATGTTCCAGTAAAATATTACTTGTAAAGAAAATAAACACCAGAAAACCCATCATTTAGTTAAAGTGGTCTTGAAAGAAAAAAAAAATTGGTTAAAATCCATAGCAGTATCAAAGATGTCCATTTTATACTATTTGTTCTCTTACCGAATAAAAATTTTGTTATTTAGGAAAATAATTCTCATTTGTGAATGACAGCACAATATATTTCAGTCCAGAGTCAGACTGAGGTAATCACAAAGCACTGGGCATGCAGATCGAAGTTACGGTCCTTCCTGATAGGTTAGCTGGTTTGTACATTCTCCATCTGCAATTCAGTGCAAAAATCCAAGAGCCCAACATCAACAACTATATTTTCATTATTTTAACATCATAGAAGACTTTGATCCACTTAATTAGGCTATTAAGTCCCATGGAACTCAAGCACTACACACAGATTTTACAACTTTCTACTTTATTTCCATCTCTGCACAGCTCCTTTGTCTGAACTAGGTTCAGTCAGGTACTAAACTGTTTCCAAAACTTTTATATTTCATGTGTCTTAAAATTCCCATTGCCTAATGCAAACTCATTTGTTCTTACTCAAGATGCAGAAATACTCACTTAAACTCTAACTTCATTTCTCACCACAGAAGTCCTGTATCACTCAGCTGGCCTATACAGTCTTTAGATTTTCTTTATATCAAGACATATCTTTAGATTTTTTTTTTATATCAAGACATGCCCTTTGGTTATTCACTTTGCTCCCTTCTTCATCCTTCCTTCTGTTAGGTAAAGGTAACTTCCCCAGATAGCACCATCAGCGATAATGTTCCTCTGTCTGAGTTCTCCATTGGTTACCAACAACACATCAAACACTGAGAGGACATCAGCTGAATACCACCTCTGGCACTAGTCAACCTTGACTGGTTATGGTTGCTGGCAGCTATGTTTCTCTAGAACTGGACACGACATCAGGCAAGCAGGCCCAGAGCATTTAGCTACCTTCGTGTGGTGGCATTCCCGTGTTGTTCAACTGGATCCAGTGTCATCCCACTGGAATGATTTTCCCTATTCCTGTCCCCATCTTGGTTGAATTCCCTTCAAATATCTCTTCAGTTGTTTTCTGATAAGACTGATGCAATCATGCTACATCAGTTATTTTCAAATGTTTTATGTTTCTAATATGTTTGACTTTGATTATGTGATCTTTAACCTTACTAAATCCAGCCCTAATCAGTATTAATCATTTTCCATGCTTCAGCCACATGGACATTTCTTTCTCCTAAACAGCATTACGTTTCCTACCCATCATGTACCCCATGTATTCTATTTTTTTTTCCTTTATTTTTTATTTCTTCAAGTTACATCTCAATCACAGTCCCCTCCCTATTCCCCCCTCCAGTCCCATCCTCCCACTCTTTTCCACCTCAACCCACCCAAACCCTTCCTTTTTTTTAAGTTTAAGGTATATCTTATTTCCCCCTACAGTTTCCCCTTTCAGTCCAACAAATGGCTCTTTCTCTTATAATAACAAATACAATACAGTACAACAGAGGTAATTAGGCCACAGTTATGAGGCTTATATGGCTTAGCGTACATTCCCAATGACCAGTCCATATGTATTTGGCACCTGACTTTAACATTCTACTATCTAACCATCTCCATGAGTTTAAAGTTCTATATCTAACTCAGCTTTCATACTAACTTGCAACACAATTTTAAAAATATTTTCTTAGATCTATAACACTCTCTTGATTCCTAAACAACTCAAAATTTAATTACGAGACTCTAGCTATCTATTCTTCAACCACCTCAGAGACCTTAGAGGGATAAATATATCTGATTATTTAGGAAGTACAGGGCTTGCAGCTTCCAAAACTAAGAAATGACATACCAGTGACTGCCTAGACAGTTCCCATTTTCTCTCCATACATTACAGCATCAATCCTCAGTCATTTGGCCCCGTTTCTCTGACAGACATTGATTGTAGAGCAGGGGTTATGAAGGACTTACCTACCCTGTCTTGGCAGAGCTAGGCTGTCGACTTACTTGCTTCCAAGTCTTGTCCTTTTGGGACAGCATTCTGTCTACATTTGGAGCAAGGGGCTTTTCCTACCAAGAGGTAGGCTTGCGACTAACTCAATCATCTTCCACTGGAGATTCTTCGATGCTCATCTTCTACTTGGAGGAGAATGGGGGTGCTGTCAGGAGTTTATATGTCTTGATATAAAAAAAAATCTAAAGTTACAAAAACATCTTTGAATGCCATATTCTGCAGATCTCTTGAGGTTTTTGAAGAGGCCCTATCTATCTCTTATATTAGGGTAAGCAGATGTTGCTTGTCTCTTAGCAGGTTTATTTCTGATTAGCTTAGCAAGTAACTATAATAGGCTGTCATAGTACCTAACAGAATGACCGGCTTGCATAACCATTAGTTTGCATTTCTTAATTATCCTAAACAGTTTATGACAGTTAGTAGTAAAAGGCCGAAACATCACATTTCATTTTTTTTCTTTACCTCCTAACCCTTTCATCCCATTTCTCTGGGGTGGGGTGTCCTTATATAACAGTCCCTCATCTCAGTTGAGAGGTCATATGAGGGCCAAGAGCCTCCTCATTCATTGGGGGTCTATGAGGCAGTACCATCAGTGAAAAGTGTCTCATTGCCTGGGAGAGAGAACTAAAAAACAAACGTGAGCTAACCCAGACTCAGAAGGACGCATATGGCATCTATTCACTTATAGTAGGATTTTAGCTATATAGTAGAAGGTATCGATACTACAACTAACACACCAAAGGGAACTTGGACATAGACTTTTTATTTTTTTGTTTTTATTTATGTATTTATTTTTTATATTTTTTTCTATTTTTAGTCCTTTCATCTATTTGTCTGCTTATTTGTTTGTTTTTTAGTTATCTCACCTCATGCATTCTCACATCCCTATCTACACATAAGGAGCATTACTTGGTTAACTGGGGCATCTGCTCTCCATGTTCTTTATTAAATTAGTAGCTATTGCTATGTGATCCTCTTCTTTACCCAAAGCTAATTAGTCTAGACATACCAGACACATCCAGATGGGCCATGAGCAGTCCTGTTCCCAGGATGTGAAATTCTGCACAGTATTAACAGAACCAGACTCTGATTGTGATGACATAATATTAATAAACATTGTGATAAATGAGGACCAAGTAGAGTTCCATGATTCATGAGACTTAGTCTAAAGCTTTCATTAGCACATACACACACTCATCATAGCACACACACATACACACACACACACACACACACACACACACATATGCACATACACACATTTTTCTTAGGATTATTTTTTCATTTTTATGTATTTTCTTTAACTTTTTATTGATTACTTGTGAGTTTCACATCATGAACCCCAGTCCCACTCATCTCCCCATCCCCTCATATTCATCCTTCACCATGTATCCTCCACAGAAAATAAAACAGACACAAACAAACAATAGCAAAAGAACAACAAAGCGTAGAAAACATCTCACTGTGGAGGCTATAGTATATCACAGTGTGTCCCACAGTATATCCCTTTGTCCACACATTTTCACTTATAAATGGTCATTGAAATGAATCACTGGTTTGGTTCGAGATTTCTGGCTTCTGTGACAACATCAGTAGTGGTTCCTCTTCTGGACTCTTCCCAATTATCATCTTGTTGCCCTGTGTAGATCATATAGGTTTGGAGCACCAGGACTGTCCCTTTGTGTATCCAAACCATTCACAGATGATATAGATTTTGGGAAGGGACAATTCAGAGTCCTGAATCTGGGTTTGGGTAGTAGCTGAGCTATTCAGCCTGCTGGCTCCAACTGCACCAGAGGGTATACTCTCCAGAACTACTCCAAGCCGGCCACCCAATGCCGCCATCAGCAGGAGGCAGGATCAGCTCTCCTGCTCTCATGCCCTGAGACTGGCTCAACAGCACCCACACCTCCAGAGCCAGCTCCACTGTGCTTCCCAGTCAAGGGCAGGGCCCACTATTTCAAGTGTTGCAAACTGTGAGGGGCTGGGACAGCTCTCCTGCTCTCACACTTCAGGCTTGGCTTTCCCATGCCTTTGTCGTCAGGGCTATCTCCACTGTGTTGCCCAGGCAAGGTGAAGGGTCCACAATCCGTAGTGCTACAGTGGTGTCTCACACTCATGGCCACAGGGCCAGCTCTCCTCCCAGCTACTGCAGGTGGAGGGGGGAAGAATATCGCCCTTGCACCCTTGTCACATCAAGCCAGACAAATGTGGGAGCAGGTCTCCCATACTCTCTCCCTTCAGGCTGGCTCACCTTTGTTCCATCGCCCTTGCACTCTTGTCACATCAAGCCAGACAAATGTGGGAGCAGGTCTCCCATACTCTCACGCTTCAGGCTGGCTCACATGTGTTCCCTACACCAGGGCCAGATCTACTATGCTACACAGATGAGGTGCAGCCCCTTCTCTCCTGAGTGCTGCAGCTGGAGATGGGCAGGATGAGCTCACTTGCTATCATGACCTCAGGGCCAGTTCTCCTGACTGCCAAGGTGGTGAGAGGTGAGGGGGTAGTTTTCTTAGGTTATAAGGCACATTATATGTCTTCTCTAAAACTTTTGAAGCAAACTTTCATTTTTGTAACCAAAAAAACAAAGGAACCATAATTTATGTGAAAGCATTCAACACCTTTGTTTTAATTTCTCTTAAATACCATAATACCTTAGTCGTGTATTTGAAGTAGGGGTCACCAAATTACCAAAGTAAGCCCAGTGGGCAGAGAAGGTGGCTAATTTGCCATCAGAAAATACTGAATGGCATACTTACTCTCTTTGAAAGTGACTTGAAATAAGTTTGTGTTGATATTTGCATGTATATAAAATTATGTACCTTGTTAGACTTTTACAGAGTAATGAGTACACGTACATGTACACACACACACACACCTGATACTTCCTATTCCCATCCCCATCCTTCCCCAGTCCACCCACAAATCTATTCTACTCTATTTCCCCTTCTTAGGGAGATTCATGCAACTCACTTAGACCCCTCCCTGTTACTTAGCCTGTCTGGGTCTGTGAACTGTAGGTTGATCATAATTTACTTAATAGATAATGTCCACTTCAGTGAGTATATACCATTTTTGTCTTTCTGGGTCTAGGTTACCTCACTCAGGATGATTTTTTTCTAGTTCCTTCCATTTGCTGGAAATTTTCATGGTATCATTATTTTCTTTTTTTAACAACTGAATAATACTCCACTGTGTAAATGTGCATTTTATTTATCCATTCTTCAGTTGAACAACATCTAGTTTGTTTCCAGTTTCTGGCTATTATGAATAAAGCCAGTATGGGCACAGTTCAATAAGTGTTCTTGTGGTAGGACGGAACATCATTTAGGTACATACCCAAGAGTGTTATAGATGGATCTTGAGGTAGCTCGATTTCCAATTTTTGGAGAAACTGTCATATTGATTTCCATAGTGGCTATACAAGTTTGCATTCCCACCAGCAACTGATGAGTGCCCTTCTTGCTCTACATCCTCACCAGTATGAACTATCACTTATATTATTGATCTTAACCATTCTGACTGGTGTAAGATGGAATCTCAAAGTAGTTTTGATTTGCATTTCCCTGCTGGCTACAGATGTTGAACATTTCTTTAAGTGTTTCTCGGCCACTTGAGATTCCTCAATTAAGAACAGAACTGATGCACATATAAATTCACAGTCTTTAGCAGCATGCATACAGCCTACACAGTATAAGTCAGGTGGGGTCCCAGCATTGAGAGGGGAAGTGGACACAAGCCCCCATCCTTAACCTAGAGGGTATCTCTAATTTATTGCCACTCATAAAGAAAAGTTTTCACAAATGATATGTAACTTGGTGTACAGCCACACTTAAGGGCAGGTCCTATTCCCAGTAGTAGTCAACACAAAATGAACTCAAAGCTGTTTTTAGGGGGTTTCCCCCCTTGGGCATTTTTTTTAACCTCACAGATAGTTGTGGTTTCCAATTCTGTGTTTTGCTAGAATATCTGTGTGAGCAAATGTGTGTGTTTCTGCATCTGTATATGTTTCTATGTTATTTCTTTGGCTTATTTTCTGTTTGTTTTACCCTATTATAGTTTGTCTGATTTTATTGTTATTGCTATTTATTTATTTATGTATGTATGTATGTATGTATTTATTTATTTATTTATTTATTTGATGTCTGTTTTTTTTTAAATAGAGAGGAAGATAGAGAGGTTATAGATTTGGGAGGGTGGTGAGGTGAGAAGAACCTGGTAAAAGTTGAATGGGGAGAGTAAAGATCATAATATATTGTATAAAGAATATATTTTCATTAAAAAAATATAATCATGTTCTATAAATAGATAAGTTCTTTACTATATAAATAAGCTGTGTATAAATATCCACTTGTACTTACAGAAACTGATCTGTAACTATCAGAGGACTGGAGTCTAAAGATGGCAAGTAAGCCCTAAGTCACAAAGGCCCTAGGCAGGTGAACATGTGTCCTCACTTTGGAGTTTATTTTCTGTCTACTCCAGTTAGTATTCATTTTAAAAGTCTTGGAACATGCTTTTAAAGCAGTAACTTCCAAAATTATCAATGAAAATCAGACTTTAAGAATGAGAAATTACAGCATCAATCTTCAACCATTTGGCCCCGTTTCTCTGACAGACATATATTTTAGAGCAAGAATTATGAAGGACTTACCTACCCTGTCTTGGCAGAGCTAGGCTGTCGACTTATCTGTTTCCAAGTTTTGTCCTTTTTGGACAGAAGTCTGTCTACCGTTGAAGCAAGGGGTTTTTCTTGCCAAGAGGAAGGCTTACCACCAATTCAATCATCTCTTACTGGAGATTCTTCGATGCTCATCTTCTACTTGGAGTAGAATAGGGGGTGCTGTCAGGAGCTGACATGTCTCGATATCAAAAAATCTTAAGTTAAGAAAACATCTAGGAATCAGATATATTTATCCCTCTCAGGTCTCTGAGGTGGTTGAAGAATAGATAGCTAGAGTCTCATAGTTAAATTTTGAGTTGCTTAGGAATCAAGAGGTTGTTCTGGATCTAAGAAGATATTTTTAAAATTATGAGGCAAGTTAGTATGAAAGCTGAGTTAGATATAGAACTTTAAACTCATGGAGAGGGTTAGATAGTAGAATGTTAAAGTCAGGTGCCAAATACATATGGACTGGACATTGGGAATGTATGCTAAGCCATACAGCTCTTATATTTGTGGCCTATTTATTTCTGTTGTTTTGTATTGTATTTATAGTTATAAGAAAAAGAACCATTTTTTTGGACTGAAAGGGAGAGCTGTTGGGGGGAAAAAGAAATACCTTGGACCTGAGATCAACAATCAATAAATGGGACCTCATGAAACTGAAAAGCTTCTGTAAGGCAAAAGACACTGTCATTCGAACAAAATGGCAACCAACAGACTGGGAGAAAATCTTCACCAACCCCACATCTGACAGAGGGCTATTATCTAAAATCTACAAAGAACTCAAGAAACTAAATGCCAAGAAACCAAATAATCCAATCAAAAAATGGGAGATGGAGCTAAATAGAGAATTCACAAAGGAGGAATCCCTAATGGCCGAGAGACACCTGAAGAAATGCTCAACATCCTTAATCATCAGAGAAATGCAACTCAAGACAACCCTGAGATTCCATCTAACACCTGTCAGAACGGCTAAGATAAAGAGCTCAAATGACAGCACATGATGGCGAGGGTGTGGAGAAAGGGGAACCCTACTCCTTTGCTGGTGGGGGTGCCGGCTTGTGCAACCACTATGGAGGTCTGTCTGGCGATATCTTAGAAATCATGGAATAACCTTGCCTCAGGACCCAGCGATACCACTTCTGGGTATACACCAAAAGGACCCCACACGGAGACAGAGGGAAGTCTCATCATCTATGTTCATAGCAGCCTTATTTGTAATAGCTAGAAATTGGAAACAACCCAGATGTCCTTCAACTAAAGAATGGATTAAAAAACTGTGGTACATCTATACAATGGAATATTACTCAGCTATCGGAAACAATGAAATCATGCAATTTGCAACCAAATGGATGGATCTAGAGGAGCTCATCTTGAGTGAGCTAACCCAGACTCAGAAGGATGCACATGGCATCTATTCACTTATAGTAGGATTTTAGCTATATTGTAGAGGATATCTGTACTACAACCAACACACCAAAAGGAACATGGACATAAACTTTTTTTTCTTTTTTCTTTTTCCTTTTCCTTTTTTTCTTTTTCTTTTTCCTTTTCCCTTTTCTTTTTCCTCTCTTTTTTGTTGTTATTCTTTGTTTTTGTGGGTTTGTGTGTTTGTTGGTCTTTTTTTTTTAGTATTCCCCCAGTAGCGAGGAGACACCTTTCACTGGCAGTACTGCCTCGTAGGCCCCCGGTGAATGAAGAGGCTCTTGGCCCTCATATGACTCCTGATCTGTGGTGAGAATCTGTTATGCAGGGACACTCCACCCCAGAGGAACAAGACAGAAGGGTCAGCGGGTAGAGCATGGGAGGGTGGGACTGGGAAGCGGGAAAAGAGGACAATATGATAAGGATGTAAACTGAAGCAACAAACAAATAAATTTATTAATTAAAAAAAAGCAGGTAACAATGCTAAAACACTGTAAATAAAATAAAGGATACAGCCATTCAACCTGGTTTGATAAACCTCCAAGTGTCAAAAAAAACGTAGAGCTAAGGTAAAATACATAAGAATTGTGGTGTTAACCCATGCCTTTAACTTCAGCAGAGACGGGAGGAGCACCATAGAGTTAATGGTCTTATAAATTCTAGAGTTACACGGAACAGGGTGATGAGGGTGCACACCCTTAATCCCATCATTCAAGAAGAGTACACCCTTAATCCCAACACACTAGAGACAGAAACAGGCAGATCTCAGAGCTCAAGGACAGCCTGATACAAAACAAACTCTATATAGAGAAAAAACTTCGATCCAGGAGTGGTGGAACACATCTTTAATCCCCTCAGATGGGAACCACAGGTCTCTGATCCCAATAATTAGAATGCAGAGACACACACATAGGATTTGGAAAGACCTAAGTTTAAAAGCTACTTAAAAAAGGCCTACTCAATACAAACAAATTGTCCTTTGAGATCTCAAAATATATACACTAAAGCTGGTTTAGCTCCAAAATAACAAAATAATTTCTTCTTTAACCCAGATTGAAAGATAACACTTTATATATTGTCAAAAAACCAAATTTGCTTCAGGAGAAATATTACCTACCCCCTCCCCCCCAAAAAAAAGGGTAATTGTCCCACAGTTAGGATTAGGGCAGGGCTCTGTTCTTATCGTTCCAGGAGAATCAAAGCATCCATTCAAGGAACCCAGGGACAACTGGACAATGGAAACCTCAGCAGAAAACAGAATCAGACACCAAAGAAGACAAGTGACCCAGTTGATTCAGCCTGACAGACTCCCTCTATAGCTGTCTCCATCAAAAGCCTACAACCACAACAATTCAATATCGATAAGACTGTTAAGCTCTACACAATACCCCAGCCAGAACCTCAGTAAAGCCTGCAAGATCAGCTTCTGCCTACAAACTCCTTAGGACATCTAAACAGCTGAGAACAGAAGGACTGAACATAAAAGGATTGTACTAACATTTTTAACCATTTTTCCATTCTGGTTCGGGCCCCAAACAGGTTTACTACGACCCAAATCAGCAGGAAGTCATTTTAAGAGAGCTACATCCCATGCCCAGAGGGTGGGGAGGGTGATTCTCCGACCTCCTTTTTGGTTATTTGAAGGATACCTGAATACTGTGTTCTTTAGGGGAAGAGATTAGAAGCTGTTAAATGGCCCTGTTTAATGGGTTTTGGGGGTTAGACCCAGGGACTTCCTACTTTTCCTTTTCTGTATCCTTCTTTCTCTCCTATGTAGGAGTGCATGAACTTGAGAAAAATGAGACATAGACATAGCAGAGGAAGGACCAAGAAAAAGGGACAGATTATTGAATATGCCCTTATACCTTTGTAAATTGATACAAAATTAGTAGTATATTTGGCTAAAGTGGTATTGACCATTGTTTATTGTGCAAAAAATAAGATCGTATTGGACTACATCGGTATTGATCTTTGTATATTGATACAAAATTAAGATTATAATTGGCCACAATGGTATTGACCCTTGTATACGGACGTAATATTAAGATTGTATTGGGCTACATAGGCATTGATCTTTGTATATTGATACAAAATTAAGAGTATATTTAGCCACAATTGTATAGATCTTTGTATATTGATACAAAATTAAAGGTAACGCTTCCTAATGGTATCATACCTAGAGATACTTAAAAATAAAATGTGAAGCTCTGGCCTCTTGATACCAACCGTCTAAAACTGTTTAGGATAGTTAAGAAAAACAAACTCCTAATCATGCAAACATGTAACTTTGGTAGCTACTATGACAGTCTATGACAGATATTCTCTAAACTACTCAGTAATCAAGTTGTTAAGAGACAAGCAACATTTGCTTATCTAAATACAAGAGATGGATAGGGCATCTTCAAAAACCCGAAGATATCTGCAGAATATGGCATTCAAAGATGTTATCTTAAATTAAGATTTTTTTTTATATCGAGAACATATCAGCTCCTGACAGCACCCCCTATTCTACTCCAAGTAGAAGATAAGCATCGAAGAATCTCCTGTGTGAGATGGTTGAATTAGTGGCAAGCCTATCTCATGGCATGAAAAAACTCCTTGCTTCAACTGCAGACTGCTATCCAAAAAGGAGAAAACTTCCAGATGTTCTGTTATTGTACATGATTGATCCTCAGCAGAAAACAGATCAGACACCAAAGAAGACGAGTGGCCCACATGATCCAGCCTTGCAGACTTCTTCAATAGCAGTTTCCTCAAAAGTCTATAACCACAACAACTCAAAATCGCTAAGATCGTTCAGCTCCACAGACTACTCCAGCCAGATCTTCAGTAAAGTTCTGAAGATCAGCTTCTGTCTATGAACTTCGTAGGATATCTAAATAGCTGAGCACAAAGGGACTGAACATCAAATGATTCTATTAACATTTTTAACCATTTTTCCATTCTTATTTGGGACCCAAACAGGTTTACTACGTCCCAAATCAGCAGGAAGTCATTTTAAGAGAACAACGTCCCATCCCCAGAAGGTGGGGAGGGTGTTCTCCCCCTTTGGTTATTTGATAGATAATAGAAAATTTTGTTATTTAGGGGAAAAGACTACAAGCTGTTAAATGGTCTTGTTAAATGGGTTTTGGAGGTTAGACCCAGGGACTTCTCTCTTTTGCTTTTCTGTATCCTCCTTTCTCTCCTATATAGGAGTGAACAGACTTGAGAAAAATGGGACATAGACATAGTATAGGAAAGAACAAGAAAAAAGGACAGATTATTGAATATAGCTTTATACCTTTGTATACTGATACAAAATTAATATTATATTTGGCTAAATTGGTATTGATCATTGTATATTAATGCAAATTTAAGATTGTATAGGGCTACATCGGTATTGATCTTTGTATATTGATACAAAATTAAGATTATATTTGGCCACAATGGTATTGACCCTAGTATATTAATGTAAAATTAGGATTGTATTGGGCTACATCGGTACTGATCTTTGTATATTGATACAAAATTAAGATTATATTTGGCCACATTGGTATTGATCTTTGTATATTGATACAAAATTAAGGGTAACGCTTCTTAAAGGTATTGTTTGTAGTAATACTTAAAAATGAAATGTCAAGTTTTGACCTCTCGCTACCAACCGACATAAACTGTTTAGGATAATTAAGAAACGGAAACTAATAGTCATGAAAACGTGTCATTTTGTTAGTTACTATGACAGTCTATCACAGTTATTTTCTAAGCTACTCAGAAATCAAGTTGCTAAGAGACAAGCAATATTTGCTTATCTAAATATAAGAGATGGATAGGGCATCTTGAAAAACCTCAAGAGATCTGCAGAATATGGCATTCAAAGATGTTTTCTTAACTTAAGATTTTTTTGATATCGAGACATGTCAGCTCCTGACAGCACCCCCTATATTACTCCAAGTAGAAGATGAGCATCGAAGAATCTCCAGTGGGAGATAATTGAATTGGTGGTAAGCCATTCTCTTGGCAAGAAAAACCACTTGCTTCAACTGTAGACAGACTTCTGTCCAAAAAGGACAAAACTTGGAAGCAGGTAAGTCGACAGCCTAGCTCTGCCAAGACAGGGTAGGCAAGTCCTTCATAATTCCTGCTCTACAATCAATGTCTGTCAGAGAAACGGGGCCAAATGGCTGAAGATTGATGCTGTAATGTATGGAGAGAAAAT